>PVKN010015808.1:0-18270 GCA_004027915.1 Capromys pilorides
ACTACCTTCCTTTAGATTGAGACCTTTCTTTCCCTGGTCCACCTATTTATCTATCTACAATCTCTCTCTTTCTCTCTCCCCTTGACTAAAATGTTAATTATGACTCTTCCTATAGTTGTTTGTTATATAATAACTGAACTGGCCAAGAATGGAATCAGATTTTTCCATAATGTCAACATTGAATTTAACCATCGAATTTGGTTAGGTTCTCATCCAACTCAATTTGCAAGAAGAGTCATAGAATCAAATTTGTGAGCAGAGGTGCATTTTTATGTTCTCACAGCAGACCGTGTTCTATAATCCATGAGCCTACAGTGGCACACTTCGGCTTTTCCCTTTCTGCTTTGTACTGTCTCTGTCATGCACATGTTATATGCAACCCAGTACCTTGTCACTGTATCTGTTTTAATAGCTCAACTTTCTTTCACATAGATGAAATTAAAAATAAAAATCATGTAACTGGCTACACAGTTACATTTCTGTGCCATTGTTCCTTTATGTAGACCCAGGTTCTTTTGGGTCTCTTTCTGTTGCTCAAAGGACGTTCTTAGATTGAAGACCTGTTTGAAATAAGTGCTCAGCTGCGTACATATGAAAATTTCCCTTTATCATCTTCTTTTGCTAGTTATAGAGTGCTAGGTTGATCTTCTTTTTCCCCACTCATTACTTTCAAAGCTGCTGCTCCATTGTCTTCCAGCTTATGTTGTTTCTTCCATGAAATCTCTGTACTACTTATTCCTGTTTCTTTGCAAGTATTACTTTTTCTTTTTCAGCTTCAAAGATTTTCCACTTACTCCTGGTCTTCACCAATTCACTGGGGTATTCTATTAGGCATTTCTTAGTCTTGGGGTTCTTTGAACCTCTTGGACCTATATATTTATAGTTTCTGTCAAATTTGAAAACTATGGTCATTGCATCTTCAAATATATTGTCTCTCACTCCTTTCCCTCCTTTAAGCCCTCAGATGACACAGCATATCAGCTTAAAATTTTCCCCATATAGCAATGTTCAATTTAGCTTTCAGTATTCTCTGTCATTTTGCATGGTGCCCACTGTGCTGTCTATAAGTTGATGAACGTTTCTCCACAGTGTATACTGTGCTATTAATACCTCCAGTGTGCAGTGGGCTTTGCATTTTCTGTGTTGCAAGTAAAGGTTTGATTGAGATCTTTTAATATCTACTATGGCTTTAATATGTGTAATATTTTCTCCTGCTACCTGAGTACTATACAGGGGTGGTAATAGCCCTAATATCCTGTCTGTTAACACTATCAGCTCTGTAATTTCCTGTTAAATTTTACTGGAATGATTTTTCTCATTATGAATTGTGTTTCCCTGCTTCTCTGTGGGAATTATATATTGTGCTTTCCTGTTTCTTTGCAACTCGGTGACATGGATTGAAGGATTATGACTCTACAGAATTCATATGTTGAAATCTAATCTCTACCAACATGGTGTTTGGAGACAGTCCTGTGTTAGTCAGCTTTCTGTTACTGCAGCAAAATCCCTGAGAAGAATCAAGTTAAAGGAAAAAAAAGATTCATTTTGGCTCATGGTGTCAGAAGTTCAGTTCATGGTGAGCTGGGATGCTGCAGAAAAGCTGTTATGGGGCCGGGGAGATAGCTCAGCAATCTAAGTGCCTGCCTGGAAAGCACAAGGACTCAAGGTTTGATCCCAGTACTGCATGCCACACTGGCCAGTGCCATGCTAGCCACTGAAACCTGGCATGGTGGCACATGCCTATAATCTCAGGACTGGGGAGCCTGAGACAGGAGGATCTCTATGAGTCCGAGCTGCATAGCGAGACCCTGTACCAAATAATAAATAAATGATTTTAAAATAAAAATTAAAAAAAGAAAGAAGTTAGCCAGGGCCTTGGTCCTGGTCTCCCTGGCCAAGGACCATGAGAAATGGCACCTGCTTGCATGGAAGGCTCTCAGGCTGCTCTGTCAGTTTGTATCAGATACACTGTAACTTTTCCCCTACTGATTGCTGAATATTTTAAAACGCTCTACATATTTGTTCTAGGTTTCAATTAATCTACTTAGAAAAGGTTTTTTTTTGTTGTTGTTGTTGTTGTTTTTAAATCTTGCTTTTACGCTTTCTCAGGGATAATCAGACCAGTGTCTTATAATTCTTCCCATTGCAAAGGAAAGATCTCTGAGTGGTGTCTGCTGTTATTGCCTTGGCTGACAGAAACACAGCAAACAGTAGCCAGCTGGCAGTGCACTCCTCCAGCCTGTGTGGGCTCCGGCCCCTGCTCTGGCAAGTCCTTGCACTGGCTTTCTGCATTCTGCTACCATTGTCATGGCTGCAGTTGTTGTCCAGCAGTAGCTGGGGGCATTGTTTCCTGGACCTCAACAGATGCCAGAATCCAAGGATGCTTCAGCCCCATTTATAAAATGGCATGATAGCGTTCGCATAGAACATCTTCTCTGTACTCCAGGTTAATTCTACATTGCTCATAGCACCTAAAGCAATGCAAGTATATGGAAGCAGGCTCGATACTTTATTGTTTGTGGAAGGAGGAGGGGGAAAGTGTGCACCTGTTCAGGACAGACTCTGTTCTTCCTGAGTGTCTTCAATCTGAGGTTGGTTGGACCTGGGGTTGCAGGACACGTGGGTAAGGAGGCTGACTGCACACAGCCAGAGACCAGAAGCCCGAGGCACTCAGAGTCTCTCTGGGCACAGCCTTCTCCTCAGCATGGCTCTGCTCTGTAAACTCTCAGGATGATGACTGTCCTGGGTCTCCACTTATCCTTTCAGCAGAGAGCAGCCCCAGCCTGTGTTACCCACCACCTGGGCACTCAAGGTGGTATCTTGGGGAGGGGGGGCAGGCCCAGGATCCTCATTTGTCCCCTTCCCTCTGAATCTTGCCTGATGTGAAAGTGTTTCTCGAGGTCTTCACTCTGTTCTGCACTGGGGTGTCTTGTGTCTTTCCACAAAGCCCATTTTCCTCAACAGCATTTTACTCACACAAGTATCTCCACTTATAAAGAACATGTAAAAAGAAAGACCAAAAATCACAGTGCAAAGACTTCTGTAACATGAGAAAGTTTTAGCCATGGTTCTTAACACTGCTCAGAAAGATATGTGTAGTCATAAAAACATAAATGGCTGATAATGCTTTTCTAGCTATGCCCCTCTGGCAAGCAGAGAGTTATAAATTTGTGAAGTCAGGTGGACGACACACTCTGTGCCATCCTGGATGGGCGGAATGCGGTCATTGCCACACCAAGCTGGGGGCACAGTGCTAGTTCAGTCTCCCCAGTGGGTGATGAGTTAGCAGAGGTCAGGAACTGAAAGGAAACTCAAGATGTCAAGAATAAGATCAAAAATTCCTGCTCAAATACTGTTGTCCACTGGAAGATCCCACTAGGATGGCAAATGGGAGATGTAGCCTAGTAGGATTTTAAGTCATTTTAAACAGTTTGACTCTTTATCCTGTGAAAATAGCTGGCAAAACAGATACTTCTACTAGTTCCATCTTTGCTTTTAAAAGCTGATGTGTAGAAAAAGGAAGATACACATATTGATTACTTCTGAGTGATGAATGTATGAGTATGATTTTATTTCTTTGTGTTTCAGCTTTCTTATAAGTAGGTATTGCTTGTGCAATAAGGAACAGGACTGCTTTGCATCATTTAAAATGTTGGTTAGCTATCTGCCTGTTCCTGCCATAAACCGAGGCTGACAGCCTCCCTCCCCGAAGGGCCAAATGCCCCCTCTATACTGTACATCCCGCAATGTGCATGCCCACTCAAGCTTGCAGCACAGAGGGACTGTGGGCACCGGATCCCAGGAGATTTCAAGTTTGTTCACAAGAAAGCAGCAGGGGACTTAACTCGGGTCTGTGGCGACCCCTGCAGCAGGCATCTGCAGCAGGCATCTGCAGCCCAGCCAACTGCTGGGCTCCTGCCCATCATGCCTCTCCCCAAGCCCTGAGAAAAACATATCATAGAATCCCTGTTAGCCAGAAAGTGTATTCTCTTTGCAAACGAACCAATTCAGTCTCCTCTGCTTTTTTTTTTTTTTTTTTTTTTTTTTTTTTTTTTTTTCTTTTCTAGTACTGGGAACTAAGCCCAGGATCCTGGCACTGAGCTATATCCCTAGGGTCTTGCTAACCTGCCCAGGCTGTTTGAACTCACAGTCCTCCTATGAAAGTCTCCCAGAGTGCTGGTATTGCAGGTGGGCACTTCTGCCTCCAGTCATATCCCCCACATTTTGAAACCATTATTTTTAAGGCCATATTTCCATTGTTCTTTTGACTTTTTCATTGGTCAACCAAAAACGTTTAGACAGGATTTAAGATTCAGTGTTTCTGTTCACAGAAACATTAAATGTGGAGGGGTTTTATTTCCTTTACCTACTGCAGTCATTTCTTTGGTTAATGTGAGGACGTGAAATAATTAAGCTTGCTTCTTTCTCTTTCCAAGTAAAATTTGAGCTGCTATGCTCCAGAAAGGGCAGAC
This sequence comes from Capromys pilorides, assembly GCA_004027915.1. Lineage (NCBI taxonomy): Eukaryota > Metazoa > Chordata > Mammalia > Rodentia > Capromyidae > Capromys > Capromys pilorides. Next base: position 4,473 of record PVKN010015808.1, read on the forward strand.
AAGCCTAACATCGGTACCCGAAATATCTGGACCTTCCCCAAACATGCTCCAAGAAACCACCTGCCCCTCTCTTTCTCTGCCAGATCCCTTAGCAAAGTTGTCAGGCGATGTCCCCAGGGTTTCCCTAGCGTGGTTAGACGCTGCACTAGTGAACTTCAGGTCTGGGGCCCAGCAGACCAGAATGTGTGACATAGAATGAAAGTGGGTGGCAGGGGCTTGTGTCTCTGGAGCTGGTCTGATCCAGTGCCCTGGGTGCCCCCATTAAGAGTGTGCCCACCCAGAACTCTGGGAGACTGAAGCAGGAGGATTATAACTTCAAACCTAGCCCAGGCAACTGAATAGCGTCAGTGAGAATCCTGTTTCAGAATAAAAAGTAAAAAGGATTGGGGATGTAACTCAGTGTCACAGCCCTAGGTTCAGTCCCCAAACCACCCTATAACAAGTTAGGGGTTTGGCAGGCTGCCGAAAGATCCACTGCTCTTTCCCAGAACTGGCATGCTCCTAGGCTCTCAGGAGACACTGTGTCCTCCCCTCTGGACGCCACACCTGAGGCCCTGTAGCGTGCTGTTCCCAGCCCCCCACAAACAGCACCGGGGCTGAGGTGCCCTGCCCATCTCATGGCTCTGGCCCCTGCTTTGTCTCCGCAGAGCTCGCAGGCGTCCCTGTGTCCGAGGTGTCCGGGCCCTTCTCCACCGAAGGCATCGCCAGCAACTGTGTCCCCTCTCACTCTCTGAACGAGCCCGTCCTGTGGATCGTGTCCTATGCACTCATGAGCTCCTGTGGGCTCATCCTCCTGGTCCTCATCATCCTGCTGCTGCTGCCCTTCCGGTGCCGCCGTGCGCCCCGTGACCCCGAGGTCATCAATGATGAGTCCTCTCTGGTCAGGCATCGTTGGAAATGAAGCACAGGGGCATCAGAACTCGGCGACCTGGACCCTGGCACCTCCAAACCCCAGCAGCAGGTGGCGTGGGCGTCTGCAGGGTTCTACCTCTGCGCATGCGTCCTGCAGCTCAGTTCTACTCCAGGACGCCTCCACGTTCCCATTATCTTGATTAGTCTTAATTTTAAGCTTCCACTTTTTCTTTTCTACTTCCAAGAAAAAAACAAATGATGATAATAATAATAATAAAAGAAAAATGCCTTATTCTAAACCAAAACAGAGTGAATTGGGCTTCGGGCTTATGGCATGAGTAATGCCAGGCTTTCTAGATGTGCCACCCAAAGCAGACCGTGATCAACTGCTGCCGGCCATCTTCACTCCAGCCCCGGGAGCCCTGAGTCTGTGCGGCTTCTAACCTGCTTCACTGATAGGAAGCATTTGTATTAACTGCATTTCAGGGAGACCTACAGCAGGCCTGGCCCGAGGGCAGGGTGGTAGAGAAATGAGCCTGGAGGCGCTGGTGGTGGGGCTGCCTTACTCTCTCCCAGACTTTGGTGGGTCCCTGGGCCCAGCTGGGGTGGTGCCCTCGAGGAGACATCAGCCTGCCCATGCCAGCCTCTCCTGCAGACAGAGGTCTGTGCCCCTGGGGAGAAGGGGAGATGACAGGAAGTCCCCCAGCAGCAACACTCCTGTGGTATGGTCAGTGTAAAAATGAAAGCACTGCCTCTCTGTGGTTTTGCGAAGGTCATGGTGTGCGTGGGCAGCCTGATTCCACAAGATCCCTCCTCTCTGCATAGCCTAGCTGGTGTGACCATGCTAACTTACTCTTGCTCTAGATTACATAGTGCTTCTATGAGGGTCACAGAGTCTATGTCATTAGTGTCATCATTTCCCCAAATCTTCTCTGAAAATGGATTGTTATCACCCTCTGGGGGACAGAAAAACAGCCAGTTGCCCTGGCTTCTGACCAGCTGTTGGGCAGGAAGCTTCCAGGTGTGGCATTTGCATGGTTCCTGTGAAGCCCACTCAGGCTCAAGGGTGCCGTCCGAATCGTTTGGTGAGCCGGCTGACTTCTTTCTTTTTGATGTGCTTGGCTTTGGAGACAGGCTTCAGTAATGTCCCTGTGTGAAGGTTACAGCTCTGCCAGCATTTATGTGAAGGCTTTGCCAAAGGATAGTGGAGCCTTATACTCTAGCCAGCCTCATGTGATCCCCCAAAGCCATGCCTCATGCTTTGCAGTGAAACATCTGAGCTCCTGAACAACAGGAGGGAATGAGGCACAGTCCTAGAATCACAAGGCCAGCCAGACCTGTTCCCAGGAGAGGATGATGTTGGACACAGCGCTCTGTATTCCATATCAGATTTACCTGCCTTAACATCTCAGATGCCGTTGGATGGGATGTTTGAATGTGACATCTAAAATTATAAAAACGTCCCTTAGCAGGAAAAAGGAACTACATAATTGAATAGGCACATTTTTCCTGGTGTGCTGGGCAGCAAGAGATGAGACTTGGAGTCAAAAGTACGATGGTGACACCCAGCCTCCTGGAGCTGTGCACGTGTGTCCTTTGCTTAGCAGACCTACAGGGCAGTCTTCTGTGAATGGGAACAGGGGTGGCAACCCTTGGAAGGAATCAATTTCCATTGCAGTTCACCATGGAAAATGCCAGAACATGGTTGTTTTTGGAACCATCAGCTCTCTGGTGAGAAATGCATGCTTGAAAGTGGATAGTCTTCATTTCAACAGAGCGGTGCTTTTTCCTCCGGATAACTTATTTAGAAGTCAGAAATGAAATTCTACCTTTAATAACTAAAACTGTTCATAAAAACATCAAGAAATGAGCCTGAGTTAGATCCTGTTGTTCTTCTCATGGGGTTTAAAAGAAGCCCATGTGATGGGCACCACAGTTCTTAGCATGAGGGGAGCAGATGCCCTGTGTGTGGCATGGGGACTGTCCTGGGCCATCCTGCACCCAAACACTGGGAAAGATTTTGCCAGATCCACCCTAAGATCCAGAGGTCTCAGCTGGAGGTGAAGTTGCAGTCTGCAGCTGGTCAGAATCTTGCACAGCATTCCTAGCAAGATGGCGTTAAGCTCTCTGCAGAGTACAGGGTGATGGAATTTGAAAGGCAGTTATGGTTTGGGCTTCCATTCTCTCATGTAAGCGATGAAGAGGGATTATTTTATTCCTTAATTAAAAACGGGGATTTATTAAATTCCTCTTTCTCCTTTCCCTCTTGGTGGAGCGGGCACACATGCTTGGTCCTGAGTTCTGGCTTCTTGCCACCCCATGTCCCTGGGAATAAATATCTGCCCAGCACTCACCAAGAATAATTGAGTTCTGAAGACTTTATCCTTATTAGTGAAATCCCATGTGTTTTCTCTTGCGCAAACTTATTAGAATTGATTAGAGAACCATTCAGAGGCAGCACTGCCACTAGAATATTTTTAAGGGAAAAACATACCATAAAATGTAAAACTACGGGGTTTGCCAAGAAACATGCTACGTTTTTAGTGCCAGGAAAACTGCACATCACAGAAATTATTTTATACATCTCTTTTGGACTTTAAGGGTTTTAGATTTCATCTTAAAGCAGTTTACAAATTAAATATCAACCCAGAAAAATATATTTTGAGAGTTGGAGGAGGAAAATAAAAAATGAAGTATGCTAGCGAAATAAGCAGGATCGGCTTTTGGAAAACACACTTTCATTCCAAGCATGCACAGATTTTTTTTCTTGCCCTTAAGGTTGCAGAGTCTAGTGGAGATCCAAGTGACTTCACAAAGCCACAACCTCCACCTAAGAATACTCAAGCTGGAGTCACGCATGGACAGCACTGATGGTGTGGGGTCACTGCCCAAGCCAGCAAGGGCCAGTTCCTTCTGGGGAGTGAAGGATTGTGGAAACTTGGTAAAACCTAAGGTTTGGGAAGGGGGCAGACAGGAGCCAGAAGAGAGTTTGCTGCCCTCATTCTGCAGTCATCACCACAGTGGACACCCCAGCACCCACAGGACACTGTGGACACATCTCTTTATGCAAGTGTTTGCCACAACCTATTTTTTAGGGATTTTCCCAAGTGACCACTGATCAAAGAGGAAATGTGAGACAAACGGAAGTTCACTTCACACTGTATTTAGAGTGTGGCTATTGTCATAAATCTCGAGCCGCTGGACTCCTGGGGCAGCAGGACACAGGCCCAGATGTGGGCTCTAGGCTGCAGCCTGAGAAGTTCATAGGGTGGGAGACGGTGGCCCAGGGGTGTCACCCAGTTCCCTTTGGGGTCTAAGCATCCAGGAAGGGGACAGTCCCTCCTGTCAGCCTTTACATTTTCCTCTCAGAGTGGCCCTATGCCTCAGCACCCTGAGCAGGTCCAGGAGACCTGTGCACACACCCTGTCCTGCCCAGGGTCAGTGCAGATGGAACCCAGAAATCTACAGTGAGCTCTTCGATTGAGCCAGCACCCTGGGCCAGTGCATGAGGGCAAGGGTCCTGGGGGTGGATGAAGGCCTGTACCACAGTGTGAGGGGGGACGCGCAGCAGAGCTGAGCCTGGCAATACCGTATGTCTCTCAGATTGGGTCATTCAGTGACTGGGCTCCTCATGGATGAGCTGAGAAGTCACCACGCCCTGAGTAGACAGAGGCTTTTCCCCTCTGGCTAACTTCCTTGGGATCTCTGGTGACCAAGTGTGACATGTGGACCCCAGCCCTTGCAGCATATGCTGCTCTGTGGTTTCCACAGGGCCTTTGCTCATAAGGACGCAGGAGGCACCCCAGGTGAGTTTCTGATGAGTTTTGATCTGGCCCATGGCGATAGATACAGATCTCATCTCTGGAAACCACAGCAGCAGAGTAGGGAGACTTCCTGTACAATGGAGCAGGAATTGGATAACATTAGTCAGGAAAAATAAACTACCACACATGTGTCCACGCCCAACAGCCAGGCCATCGGAGTGTGATCAGAAAATACAGTGAATGCCAAAAAGTCTTTACATTTATGAGAGTACAAGGCACATTGCCACTAATCTCCCTGCAGAAGCTCCCCCACTGCACACACACTCATCATCCTGGACCCATTCTGCAGCAGCTCTGCATCCTCTCCTGGGTGTCTTAGTTGCTCTATCACAGCTGCCTCAGTGCCCTGAATTGATGCAAAACGTTTCCCTTTCGAGGTCATTTCAACTTTGGAGAACGGGCAGAAATCGCACAGTGCCAGATATCATGAGAGAGGCAGTGGAGGGCACAGTGTCATGTTTTCACACGCTGCCTTACCTTTCTTTTGGACAGAAATGTATTTTTGATCACACCTCTTAAAGAAGAGGATGCGAGAGCTGCTGAAGCCCAGAACAGTGGGCTAAATGTGTGTGAATGAAGGGGGGGGGGGGAGGATAAACAAATAGAAGTAAGGCTCTATTAATCTATGTAAAAATCACACAAAATAAAATTTATGAACAATTCTTTATGCACTTTCATAGTTTTTGTTGGTACAGGTGTATCATTAGGATCTGGAGTTTTCTCTGTTTTCTGGATTGTGGGTATAGTGTCTCATAGCAGTGACTCCTTGCAGGGCTGACAGAGGGTTTGCAAATCAAATCCTGACTTGCTGTTACCTAAAATGTTTAACTTCCTACTGTTTCTATTAGAGTGCACTGTTAAATATTGCAGAAGTTTAAATGCTTGCATCCAGACCTTGAACAGAGCTGCCCATCTTAAAGTGGCAGATAAAGTCCATGTTCTGGTGGAAAAGCTTTGAGTCAGGCACTGGATCCTGCACAGATGCCGAAAGCACTGCTTTGCAGAATGCGTATTGTGTAGATCTTAGGTTTACATCCTTTACCATGTGAGCCTTAAGTGTAACTTGTATATCTGAGAAAGCTTAAAATTATTTTCTATTTCTCTTTGAGGAGTCTATGCTATTTCCAGGACCCTGAAGTGGCTTTACTTAAACTTGTGATTGGAGTGAGAGACAGGGCACAGAGGGGTCCGGCCCATTGTAGAAGTGGCTCTGCAGCCATGGACATTTACCCCAACAACTATGCCCTTCAAAACTGGAGTTTTCTAAAATAATCTTATTTTTATACTTGTATGTTTCCCTGTTTTCAGATGTATATCACTGAAAAAGAAATAAACCATGTTGGAATATTTGAATAAATAATACCTACAACCTGTTGGGCTTGGGACTTTTTTGAAACCTGTTTGGAGTGGCGCCTTAAAAGCTATTCCTGGTGACGATCCTGGGCTATTAGTTCCACAGCAACCTAGTAGGTGGAGGGAGACACCACACAAAGCTGTGTGGAGCAGGGCTCTGGCCCAATGATTTGAGATGGAGAGCAGAAAGAATAAAGACCTTTAGAGAGTGGAAACTGCACAGGGAAAACCACCTGTAGACACAGAACTGAAAAGCTGGGTGTGGCGGTGCACTGAAAGCAGGAGGGGCCCCAACTTCAGGCCCCACAGGAAGACCTTATCTCTTAAGTATTTTAAATTATTTTGAAAAGGCACAGTTAGCTGATCTGAAGGACTAGGTGGGACAGTTCAGCTCCATGTTGGGGACAAGAGGACAGGGCTGGAAGGGGCTGGCTGTGTATAGTCCCAGGGACCCTACAGATAATGTTTCTCAGTTACCAAAGAGACCAGCTCAGAGACCTGTGCCAGGAAGAGCAGAACTGGAAGTGTGCCTGCCGGGCTTGGAACAAGCTCTGTGCCCTCCCGCTCTGAGCTCTCTTCTTACACCCCACACTCGCCCATCTCCATCTAGAGCCTGGTGTGTGGATTGTGTGCTGAGGACCCAGCCTTGTTCTCTGCAGAGGGCAGTGCCTGGATGCACAAAACACTCAAGGAACGAGACACCACACTGCCGCTCAGTAGACAGGGTCCAGCTGGGGCAGCAGCCCTCAGCTCCTCCCTTCCATGAGCACAACCAAGGCCAGAAGGTCTTGCTCAGCTCCATCCTCAGCCTTTGAGTCTTTTTAGTTTGAGACCAGGTCTCAATGAGCTTCCCAGGCTAAGCCTTAACTTGTAACTCTCCTGCTTCAGCCTCCCAGAGTGCTGAGATTTTAGGAATGCACCTGCACCCCCTCTCCCCCTCCCCCTCTTACACTTTTTTTTGACAGTACCCAGATAAGAAAGAAACACAAGAAGAACACCAAACAGTTTTAAACTTTAAGTGTCCTTTGTGGTAGAAGCAACAGTTACTGGAGAAACAGAAAAGGATACTCTTTTTACAGTGACCAGGGAAGGACGGTTTTGTTTTCATCTCCTAAACTCCAGTCCAGAAGTCCCAATCCCCAGCCCTACACTCTGGGCAGCCTCAAAGGTGTGGTTTCATTGATCCATCACGAGGTGGTAGTGTTGGAATGCTTTGTGACCCAACCATGCTCTTGGGTATTTTTGTAAGGATTTTCCCCCCTGTTTTTGCTGTTGTTGGCTTTCACAGGCAGCAGGGTGACCCTAAATCCTCATCTCCAGACCCTGAGAGGGAGAGAAACAGACAGCGCTGACTCAAAGTGCCCAGCTGTTGGTGGTGTGGTGCAGACTCAAGCCCACAGGTGTTTGTTTGGGTATGGAATCTGAGCTCTCAGCGCTTACCTGAGGTGTTCATAAGGTAAAAAATGGGGAACTGAAAGGATAACCTGTGTTTACAAGTTAAGCGTTAAAAATATGGCCCAGCCAAGTATGGCCAGGGTGAGATATTAGGCACCAAGTCCCTCTCCAGCCCTGGAGATCTTAGGGAAAATACTTGGAAGGAATGAAACAAGAAAAACCGGCAGTCAACAGCACGCGGCAAATGTACAGACACGAGATTTGGAATTTGCATAACAAGTATGTCCGATCGGGTTCCAGGACACGCAGGATCTGGGCAGTCTGTCCTACAGGCTGTTGTGAGGTACTCTCAGAGCCAACCCCTTTCTACGCTGCAGCCCTGCACCTGGGCAACACCACACTGATTCCCATGGCTTCAGTGATATCTCTGCCTGGCTCTTGATCTCCGTGCAGTCTCGAAGACATTGCCCATCCGCTATCCTGAAGCTGGGGTGCCGCTGTCCCCACAGTGGAGTTATTCCCTATGGTTGTAGGTGATCGTACCTGGGCCCACACTGAGAGGAAGGGAGCAGCAATTTGGATGCAGTGTCTGGACCCTTCTTGTCACGTTGGAGCAACAAGGAGCCCTCGGAATGACCTTGGCTGGAGCCTACTCAGCTGAATCTTACCTGTCCCTCAGGGGAGGGCCACTATCCTAAATCCTACTTATATCATTTTCCAAGGGTGCCATTGCCGCAGAATTCTGAGAAACACTAGCATAAAGTCTTAGAAGGAAAATAAAAGCAGAAGACTGAGGCAGGAGGATCGCTGCAAGTTCAAGGTGAGCCGGGGCTAAAAAGTGAGCTCAGGGCTAGCCTGAAACACAGAGCAGGACCCTGTTTCAAAAAGTAAATAAAATGGAAATATACAACAAAACCAAGAGCAAAAAAAACTCTCTTTTAACTGAGGAACATGATTTTTAACCGTTCCCATGTTTATTAAAGATAAAGGTAGAGCCGGGAAGATAGCTCCGTGGCAGAAGTACTTGCCTAGCAAGTGTAAGGTCATGAGTTCAAACCCCGGTTCCACCAAAAAAAAAAAAAAAAAAAAAAAATTCCTTAATGCAAAGATAAAGAGAGCTAAATTTGTAAAGCAAACTGAGTTTCATCAGACAGCTATAACCAAGAGCTCTCTTTGAGACTTCCATCATTTGACTACAAATACTCAAAGCTGCAGATGGAAACCAAAAGATTTAAAACAGCCATGATTGTGGCTGGGGAGATAGCTCAGTGGTCTAAGCATGTGCCTGGCAAGCTCAAGGATTCAATCTCTGGTACTGCATGCTAAGCCAGCCCTGGAATCCCAGGCATACTGTGCTGGCCACTGAAACAGGCAACCGGGAGTGGTGGTGCATACCTGTAACCCCAGCTTGGGGAGGCTGAGACAGGAGAGTCACTACAAGTCCAAGCTGTGAGACACTGTACCAAATAAATAAATAAAAATTTCTAAAAAGTAGCCATGGATAGAATTTTGATGACAGTCTATCATAGCCAAGTAATAGTTGTTTACTTCGTCTGAATTCACCAAGATGATTACAGATAGGTATTTCAAACACACAGTAAAAACAAAATGACAAGCTAGCACTGGGAATGTCCCTCACACCACCAGGCTCCTTGGAAATGCACCGCCCAGAGCTGTGAATGCCTCAGCCTCCTGCTTCATAGACCCCGGGAATTCCCCAGTGGGAGACAGAGCACTGCTGAGCCTTCTGTGCTCTCAAGAGCAGCTGATCATGATGTCTGCTCCCAGCCTGGATGCAGAGGCCTGGCTGTGGAGATGCAGCCTGGCCAGGGATCCCTGAGGTCCATGCAGCACCCACCGCCCGGCAGAGCACCTGTGTCCTGAGCTCACGGCCCAGTGATCTGGGACAGCAGCAGCTGGGCACAAGCTCTCACCTTGGGTGACCCCTGCCAGCAGGATTCCAAGGTCATCTTGAGCCCTGGCCTGAGCTGGGCCCTTCCCTGAGGAGGAGTCGCACAGATCCCTATGGGTTCTGACACCAGTGGGACAGGATGCTTCTGGCAGTCACTGACAGGGCAGGCTCGGTCGCATGCACTCACTCTTGGGGTTGGGCTGCTGGGTGATCCCATCTGAATCCCTCTGGAATGACAGGGTCCCCACCTTCCCATCCTCCTGTCCAGGCGCCGCCAGGAGAACCGAGCCACACTCTTGACTGCTGCGGGCCTCACCTCACATTTCCCTCCTACTCTCTCCTCTTACTTCCCTTCCCTTCCCTTCTGTCTTCTCTTGGGGTATTGGGAGTTCAGCCCAGGACTCATTATGCTAAGCTACATCCCCAGCCTTTAAACTTTTTTATTTTTTTCATTTTTATTTGTTTGGGTTTTTGAGACAGAGTCTTACCAGGTAGTTTAGATTGGCTTTGAACTCACTCTGCAGCCCAGGCTCGCCTCCAACTCCAATCCCCCTTCCTCTATCTATCAAGTGCTGGGATTACAAGCATCTACCACTATACCTGGCCAAAAAATATTTTATCATTTCTATATAAGAACTAGCTAAGTCACAAAGTTACCTAGGCTGGGTGCAAACCTATGACGCTCCTGTGTCAGCTGGCATTCAACGTATGTGCCACTATGCTCAGGCTTTATTTTTTATTTTTAAGGCAAGATCTCACTGAGTAGCCAGGTTGCCCAGTCTAGATTTAAACTTGCAGTCCTCCTGCCTCCACCCACAAGCATGTGGGGAATACAGGCGTGTGTCCTACACCCAGCTTCTTGCGCATTTTTGTTTCTCTTCTATTAGACCTGCCCAGTTGGTACCACATTGTTTCAGGTACTAAAAATTTATAATATGCTCTAATATCTATCCACATTACTTTCTTTTTCAAGGTTTTCAAAATGGCAATTCTTTGTTTGTGTAGGTATTATAGACCTCCCTGCCAAAAAAAAAAAAAAAACCCAAAAGTATTGGATTTTATTTATTTATTTATTTATTTATTTATTTATTTATTTATTTAGTGGGACCAGGGTTCAAATTCATGACCCTGTACTTGCCAGGCAGGCATTTGTGCCATGGAGCTATCTCTCCAGCCCCAGTACTGGAATTTTTATTGAGATCACATGCACTTATACTTCAACCTAGGGAGACATGACAACTTTCTGATTTGGAATTGTCCTATTACCATTTGTTAATTTTTTTCTGATCTTTTTTTTTTTTTTTCAGCCAGGGTCTCACTATATAATTCAGTCTGGTCTTGAACTCACTATGTAGTATGTAGCTTGGGCTACATACTCCCATCGCAGAGATCCTCCTCCTCCTTCAGCCTCCCAAGCACTGGGCTCCTAAGTGTGGCATGCACCACCACACCCAGCTTCCTTTTATCCCTCTTAGGGGTACTTGAAGGCTATCTGCAAGTTGATTATTGTGACTGATGTCTAGATGTCACCTCAAAGCCTCACACAGTCACAGGTGGGGCTCTTTCAGAGATAGCTTTTTCTAGAGCCTGTGAACCTGGGATTCGTTCATGGCCACCTGCTGTGAGGAGAGGGGGGCACTGCCCCTACCTGGGTCCAGGATGGAGGGTGGCCCTGAATCCAGCACGCTTGGAACCATGTGCCCCAGTGTTGTAGGCAGCTGAATTAGACAGAATTATTATAGGCAGGCAGATAGGGCCAGACCCTCAAGAAGACAATACGGAAGACAAGGTGAGTTTGCAACTATGGACAGATGCTCCACTGCGGGCCAGACTTCAAGACAAAAGAGAAAACAAATACAGCTACACACTTCCCTAGGGATGAGCATCAGGGATTGATATTCTAAATAGGTATCAATCATCTTGATAGAGCCCAAGTAAGTCACTAACCCAACCCCTAACAGGAAGAGACCCTGTCCCCTATTCATGCCCACTTACTACGTGACTCGCTTCCCCATTTGGTGCTTGATTTAATCAATTTTACCTGAGCAATAGTGCTTGCAATCTCATTGACTGACCATAGTTTTGTCCCACCTCATGCCCACCTAAGCCAGTTTCCATGTTCTCTACCACCTTAGACCCACCTGACTGCATAGTTTTCCTCTATAAAAGTCCCTGGAAAAGACAGCTTCTGGGGGACCACCTGCTTGGGGCCCCCCTCCTGTCCCTCTCTCGGACAGGAGCTTTCTTTCCCACAATAAATATATTCTGCTTATAACCTCCATTTGTTCCTAAAATTCATTCTTTGGTTTTAGAGAACACAAACTCATCCCAGGTACCTTTCAGGTTGGGAGTTTCATTTTTCCCCTATATCATTTGGAGGTCATTGACCTGAGATCGTTTTTTCTCTGTATCACCAGCAGACCAGGTTCTGAGCTGTGCTGGGAGAGGAAGGTTTGTCCTGACAGCAGGTGTGAAGGAGGAGGAGCCCCAGTCCCTCCTGAAACAGTGGCAGTGCAGTAAAGAGTGTGACAGGACTGAGGCCAGGACCTGCTCGTTTTCTGTGCTGCCTCAGCCTTGCCCTCTGCACTTACACTTTCTTCCCATCTTCTGGACAGCAGATACTGGCTGATCCCACAGAGTCCCTCACTCAGCTGGAGGGGAGATGCCCCTTCCAGGGAGGGTTTTCTGCTGTAAGAGGGGTAGTTTAAGAAGGGCAAATGTTTAAATTGTAAAAATATATGCAGTAAAAGCAAATCATCATTAATCCCCCTCAAAATACTCTCACACCCTCATGCCACCATCCTCGCCACGTCCTGCAGCAGCTCTGGAGTTCTCTTTCCTGAGTCTTCAGCTGTGCTGTCCCAGCAGCCTCCATGTCCTGAATGCATTTAAAGCATTCCCTTCTCTTGGTCATTTTGACTTTGGGGAAGATCCAGAAGCCACATGGGGCTTCAGTGACCAAGGTGGATGAGAACACAGTGCCACATTTTTATGAGCTGCCTTTCCTTTGGGTGGCATTGGTGGCAGCCATCCCTGTAATTTTTTAATCACAACACATAATAACACTCAGAGCTGCCACAGAAAGTGGCAAGGACATTGAGATAGCATGTTGGAAGCAAGGTGGGGGAGCATTGTGAGAGTGGTTATTGGTGACATGACTAACAATTCAGAAGAAATTAAACATTTGCACCATATATTCTGACCATACTTCATGTGTCGATATTTTGTACTATGTCCTTGGCAATGTTACAGGCATCTGTTTGTTTTATTTGTAAAATTAATTTTTTATCTTATCATTATTGCAGCTAATACCTCAAAATGGAACCTTAAAAGTTAGATTTTTTTTTTTCTATTAGAGATAAGCAACTTCTTCATACTTCCTCCTGCTAAGCACATGGCCAACACCTCCTTTCCTGAGCCCAGGAGAAAGGAAGAACACACCGCTGCCACGAGTCCAGGCTTCCCTTTAACTAAAAAGAGGACTAGGGCCAAAGACACTGCAGGTGAGGCAGCAGTATGGGATCCAGCATCTCTGTGAGCCTCCCCTCTGCTCCCTGCTACAGAAGACTCCTGCCCACCTGCAAGCAAGCGGGGGACAGGGCCTGAGGCAAATGGCTTTTCTGCCTCCTCTCAGCCGGTGTTCAGGTCCTCCTTTTCCTTTCACCATGACACCTAGCCTCCTGAGTGTGGTCAGCAGCGAGGGTGTGAGGGCGTGTGGCCAGGAACCTGCTGTGTGGGCTGTCCTGCATTTCTTCATTCCCTTGACCCATATCAGTCTCAGGTTTCAGTCCCCTGGCCCTGTTCCCTTCATGTCAGATCAGTTGCTCAACTAAGCTTTGTGCACACAGGATAAGGCCACATTGGGCAAATAGAAAGAAGCTCACACCTGGGCTACCCACTGAGTCACCCCTGGGAAAGCCTCCTCCTCCACACACGATCAGATTCTATTCACAGTGGAGAGCACAGGACCAAGGGCAAAGGCAAACCGCCAGCACACATGAGTGTCAGCAAACTCCAGTCCAGGTAGCCAAGTACACTAGGAGGAGGGACAGACAGCCACAGCCAGGACGGTAGCTCCCTTCCCACCTCTCTCCTGGCTGTGGTCACTGGCTCACGAGGCCCAGGACCCCCCTAGGCACCAGGCCCTGCGCAACCCTTTATGCAGAGTTCCTGGTCAGCCTTCACTGCACTTCTCTGAGGATTCCATTAAAATGCATTTCTAAGGTGGCCGCAGTAGTGTGCACCTGTAATCTTCACTCTTGGGAGGCTGAGACGGGGCCCGCTAATGCAAGGCCAGCCTCAGCTAGGTGAGGCTGAGACGGGGCCCGCTAATGCAAGGCCAGCCTCAGCTAGGTGAGGCTGAGACGGGGCCCGCTAATGCAAGGCCAGCCTCAGCTAGGTGAGGCTGAGACGGGGCCCGCTAATGCAAGGCCAGCCTCAGCTAGGTGAGGCTGAGACGGGG
>PVKN010015809.1:0-18253 GCA_004027915.1 Capromys pilorides
TGATGGCTGCAGGTACATTAGCCTTTCATTGATTTACTTCTAAGGTGTCTGGCCAATACTGCTGACAGACTAAGAGCTCACTTGGCTCACAGAAATTAACTGTCAAGGACTTCTGCAAGCTCACTGTCTCGTATAAAGTATAATGAGAAAGCCAGGATCACATTATAAGCAGAAGAAAAAATCTTTCCTTGGATTAGTGAACTGGGAGTTTTGTTCCCATCATTAGAATAAGTGTCTTTTCCAATGGCTCATGCGGCTGACCAAAGGCAGGCTCCAGGTCTCAGAGACTTGGTCTCACTGACATGAGTGACATTAACCTTTCAGAGCAAGTCTCCATGAAATTATTGGTAGGACACTGGGAGTCAGTTTTGGGGGCTTAAGCTACCTCAGTGGTTCTTTCCTTGGAATCCGCACCAATGTTCAGCTGTTAAACAAATGAAAGGCTCAAATTGCAATGCCCAGCAGGCATTGTGGTCTCCCAGAAGATATGGCCATGGATGTAGCCACACTTTAAGCCCCTAGGTGTGATCCCCCTAGGTTACCTGGCTGGGCCCCAAGGACAAACACAGAAGAGAAGCCACAGGCATAGAGCGCATGCCAAAATGGAGCCAAGGTGCATGGCACCACCCGGAGAAGGAGGGACAAGGGAGGAACCTTTCCTGAGGCATTTTGAGGAAATGCGGGTCTACAGATGGCTTGATTTTGATTTCTGTCCTCAAGAAATGTGAAACAATAACGTTCTGGAGTTTTCAACCCAAATTGCCCACTTTCTGGTGAACTGTCATAGCAATCCCAGAAAACTAACGTAATCGCCTTTTCTTGGCTGTCTGGTCTTAACCAGGACAGTGAACTCCTCACAGTCACAGTCATCTGGTACGTAGAAATATCCTTACGGGGCTGGGGGTGGAGCTCGGCAGTGCACGTGCAAGGTCCTAAGTTTGATTCCCAGTACAACAAATAAAAAAAAAAATTAAAACCCTTGTAATTTTGATTGTAGATTAATAAGGACATTTTAAAAAATGAAACAGTTAAAACACACACATTTTTTTAGTGCATATCACTTTTCTGTCTTTTCTGTTTGTTTTGGTTAAACCAAAGCTTTCAAAAATGGGTTTTAGTTATATCTTTAAATTTTTCTACCAACTTCAGTACTATAATCACCGTTTTCTTTTCTTCTTCTAAATGGACAGGGCAGCTCTGCCAGCAGAGATTTCAACAAGACCAGACATAACATTTTAAATAAAATATAACTTCAACAATAGCTCTTATTTATATTTATTGTGTTAAAAATGCCGTAATACCTTTACACCTTTTAACGAAGTATATGTTCATATATATACACATGTGCTATTTGGATGGAGCTTGATAAACTCTATGCCTGAACACAAGCCTGCAGCCAACACCCGGATGAAGTACAGACCACAGTCAGCAAGCAAAGCTTCCCTGTTCCCTTCCCAGTCAGTGATCCCCAACAGACCAGCTTCTAGTCATGGAATAATTTTGTCCAGATTTGAAATTTATATAAATGGCATCATGCAGTATAATTATTCTATGTGGCTTTTCTTGTTGCCACACAAAGTTGATGATACTTCTCTATATTGTGTGTGTGGTAGAGGACTGCCCATTAGCATCTGCACGGAACATTCCATTCTGGAATAAGCTACAATGTATCTACCCATCTACTAACGATAGACATTTCAGGTCTTGAACTTTGTGGCTATTACAAATAGAGCACTATAAACACTTTAGCTTATAGAATATAAATTGATCACACAGATGCATATAGACTGATCTGGGCAATAACTGATGTCTCTACAGTAGCAGTCTTTCAGAGTGGAAACATGGAATATCCTCCACTTACATGTCCTTAAAATTTCTGTCAGTGATGTTTTGTAGTTTTCTTTGCTAAAATCTGACATTTTTATTATATTTTTATCCTACATATTTTATATTTTGATGTAATAATGGTACTGGGATTCTGTAGGACATTTTTTTTTTAAGGCTGGCTCAGCTTGCCCTGGGGGCAGGGCTGGCGCAGCATGTGGTGCTGAGGATCGAACCGTGATCCCTGCGGTTGCCTAAGCTTTCCTAAGCAGGCGCTTTAGACCTCTGAACTATCTCACTGGCCCTGTAGGACTTTAAGGAAATGAAAAAATTTTAAAGTCTGAGTTTTATTGCCTCTCTAGACAAGGATCATAAGATTTTCTTTTATTAAAACTGTAGGAGGAGGAAAACTATTTAAATATTCCAAGCCATTAGAGCTGACAAAAAGGAAAACAAATAAAGCCAGAAGCAGCAATTAGCCAACTGCGGATTACAGTTTTCACTTCTGACAGCGTCTATTATGCCATAAGAAACTCTTTCCTAGAAAAGGATCCAAGAGAAACAACTTAAAATTCCATGGCTTGTGTAAAAGAAATAAATTCCTTTCTATTGATCTTTGGCCAGAGAGTTTAGTACTTTATCTGATTTCAAAAAGTTGAAAAGGGATAGAGACAAAATCCATCATCCACAGAATGAATGTGTCAAGCATGCTCACAGAATTATCTTTTTCATTTTCGAGGCAACCATGCCTGCCAGCATGTACTCAGTTGTACAGTGGAGGAATTGGAAATGCAGAGACTGACGCCCGAGTCACGCTGCACACAGAGAGAGAGGCCGTCTAACTTGGCTGATGCTGAAGGCAGGTCCCCTTTGGAAAGTAACCGGAAGTAGTATCTCTCTAACTACTAAACTTAAAGGCCTGATAATCAGGGATTTGTTTTTTCAGTTTTGGTAATTCATATTTTATTAGAATTCAACTCATTTTTTTTCAAAGACATGTTAGTAGTACATTCCCAATATTTGATACAATGCATATTATTGTCCTTACAGTAGTTATACAGAGCACAGGATGTAGACATGATAATTTTTCTAGTCATTGTTGGTACAAAAAAATTTCTTCTCATTGAACTAAGAGAAAGTAGCTGCACACATAGTGCAGTATTCCATAACTGCAATGGATTATTGGAAGAACTGGCGATGTCGGAAGCTGTTGATTTAAGCCTTTTACAGCTCAGCATACTAACCTAGCTTTATGTTTTATGCCTCGTGCTTAAACTTTTCTGCTGGGGAGATTTTTAAAACTACATAGAAGTATGGCAAACTTATCTGTCTCAATACATGCCTTCACTTCATGACTTCCCTGTGGCTTCACATGCTCTTCTAAGGTGCTGTTTTAATGTTTGCATTATATTTCTTGCGTTAAATCTTTTAACCAAGTATGGTTCACATTGCATGCTTAGTCTATTTCTATTTTTTGCATAGTAAATAACTACAATGACTATGCATCTTTATCATTACACCTTTGCACACACCTCCCATCAATCTTTTATGATAAATTCCTCCAAGTCTCCTCTCAGGGTTCCAGTGCTTAATCCAGTCAAGCCCTGCTCCCCTGTCCCTGTCCACGCCCCATGTAAGTCGTACTCAGCCAGAGCAACAGAGGGCAATTAGATTGTGGCAGAGCTCAGCTGGAACATATATGCGCTCTAGGCTCTGGGCACCCCCCACACCCGTGCCCAGGCTGCCTCTGCCATTGGACACCTAGAAGCAGCAAACAAGTCTAAAGAGCGAGGGGTTTGATTCTAAGTCAAAATCAGCCAACATCTGCACTTGAAGTTTTGCACTTGTCTGTGTAAATTCAATTGTACTTTGAGGCTCACTTTTTTAAAACTACAGTGAGACTTGCTGGGATGTGATGGTTCACACCTGGCATTGTGAAGGATCTTAAGGAAGACTACGTGGTGTAGGCAAGTGAGCCACTGAAGATCCAGGACACCAACCACACGGCAAAAGGAAGAGGTTTAGAGGCAGAAGAGAAATTTTTATTTGAAGAGTTAAAAAAAAAAATCTGCAGATGCTTTAAAGCTAAAGCTATAACTAGAGAACCAAGCAAAACAAAATGTCATCCGCTACTGGAGTTCAAAGAGTCTACAGGAAAGTTCGGCAGAGTGGGCTCCCAGTGTCTGCCGTCTTCCCTCTGCTGACTCGGGCTCATCACACAGGGACCAAAGGACTTCTCCTGAGGACAGCATGTGCGTGACTGTGGGCATTCCATTTCTGTTTTCAATGCCTTCCAGGGAGGTCTAGAGACATGAAAAGTACAGTGGTATTGAGAATTGTCTTTGTTCCTGTGCCTTTGCAATTAAACAAGCAAAACATAATTAGCAGCTTTAAAATGTTGCAGTATAAGGAATAAGGTTACAGCCCAAACAGGCCAAAGCTAAAAGGGCAGGCAGAAGGTGACACGAAGGCCACAGGTCAGGACCTTCTCTCAAGGACCCCGTAGGAACAGCCTTTTGTACATGAACTGCATCAGCCCCAGATTCATATGTGGGTGTTCTAGTCCCCAGTGTAACTGTATCTGGGGAGGCATCTGGCATTAAGGCTCTCAGAGTGACGTTCATCTGTAAACATAGCAAGGGGCGTCTTGTAAGGGACTGGCTCATCTGAGTACAGAGGCTGGCAAGTCCCAAGGCACACGGGTGAGCTAGAGAGAAGGAGACAAAGGAAAACTGAACTCTGAGGGCCTGAGAACTAGGATGAGCTGATGTTTCCAGGAGGAGAGAAGCTGATGTCCCATTCCGAAGGTCATTCGTCAGGAAGCATTTCTTCCCACTCTGGAGAGGGTCGGTATTTTTGTTCTGCTTCAGGCCCTCAACTGATTGGAAGAACACTGCCCATGTCAGGGAGAACAAGCTGCTTTAGTCATTCTGTGGGTTGAAATTTTGAGTAGTCACCCCCAAATACTCTCAAACTTTACCTAAGATAATATTTGGCCAAACATCTGGGTGCTTTGTCACTTGGTCATGTTGACATAAAATTAACCATTAAAAGTCTTGAAAGAAGTAATTACTACTAAAACATGAAAGTCATAAATGGGGGTACCTATGCCAACACAGCTGGCATCTTTGTAAGAGGAGGGGGTCAGGGCACAAGGGCAGCACAGGGGATATACACACAGCTGAAGTCACATGAGAACCCAGACTCCGCAAGCCAGGGAGCAAAGTCTAGAGAAACTAAGCTTGCTGGCCCCTGATCTTGGGCTTCCAAGCTCCAGAGCTGGGAGACAAGCTTCACTGGTCAAGCTCCAGGCTGTGGCATTGTGTGTGGCAGCACGGGTAGACTAAGACTATCCTCTGTGTCAGAAGGGAGGGCAAGTGCCCTGGCAGGCAGCACGGGTCATGACCTGCCGAGCAGCTTGTGTCCACGCTGCGCCGTGTGCTTGTCCTTCCCGACCTGACTGACCCTCACGCACTGCCTGGAGATGGTGCCTGGGGCTTCGCATCAGCTAGAGTTTCATTTGCACACAAAAGAAATCCCAAGCTGCTCCGTCTGGAGTAAATGCAGGCTTACTTTTCTCACGGGCAGGGAGGTCAAGGGAAAGCAAAGCGGGGCAGCCCGGGAGGTGGCCCGGCAGGTGGCCCGGGAGGTGGCCCAGCAGCAGCAGAGTTAGGCTCCTTCATGCCTCTGTCCGGCCAACCTTGCACCCCACTGTGTTGGCAAGAGGGTGGCACCGTCATCATTCAAGCAGGCAAAAAAGAAAGGGTGGTGGGCAGAGGCACCTGGCACGCGCTGCTGAGCTTGGAAGGGTTTCCGCTCTTCCTCTGCCACGCTGCCACCCTTTATAGATGAGGACGCAGTGCTCCAATTTAAATCATGGTACTTGGGTCTTATTGACAACAACGCCAGAACACGAGGTATCAAGCAAGGCTTTCCTGAATAAAGTGGCCTGATAACTCACAGAGTTCCAAAGGGAAGATGAAGTTGTCTGAAATCACAGTGAACACTCACAGCCGGCTCCCTAACAACCGCTGTGTCCCTTCACAGTTGCCCTAGAATGCTGCGATGGTCGGTTCGGAAACACAGAAGTCCTTATTGAAGGTGCCGGTTCCTTGCACCACCTCTGGGATCTAGATTCGCTGGGGCCTCTCAAGTTTCCTGTGCCTCAGGAAACCGAGTTTTGAGACAGCACAACAGTACAAGGAAGCAAGGGCTTGCCTCTATGTCAACAGGAGGAAGAATGACTTCTGTTCAACTTCTGTCCTCTCAAAACATGATGGAACATTCCCCCACCCCACCCCGCACAACCCCTGGGCCTCCTCCTGGGCATGTCCCCACCCACTTTTACCTGAGGAAGTTGGAAAGCGATCGGGGTACCAGGTTATGGGGACGGCCATGCCACCGTGAGCAGAGTGGCAGAGCCTGGGCCAGCGTCACAGCAGCCCCTTCCGAAGGAACTCATCCCCCTTCATTCCTGCTCTGGTACCTGCCGCGCTGTATTCATGAGCTTCCCTACGGTGAGCTGCCTGAGCTGGAAGAGCAGCCCTGTTCTGAACACCAGAAGACAGACGAAACTGCAGAATGCAGGAGAGAAATAGCCAAAGAAAAGAGTCCAGGCACGATGGCGCACGCCCGTAATCCCAGCAAGGGGGAGACCCTGTAACAAATAAATAAGTAGTTAAAAATTTAAAAAAGAACGATAACCATTGGAAAGTACTAGCAACTAGGTTTCCTATCCTGCTTTGCAGTTCGCCAAGTATTTGCTGTGTGATTCATTCATCGGACCAGTAGACAACTGCCGTCGCCCCCACTTTGCAGGTGGGGAAACTGAAGCCCCGAGAGCAAAGCAGCTTGTCCGCCGCGCCAGCATCCGCTCTAAAGCGCAGGGCAAGCTCCAGGGGGGCTATGCCAGACTGCTCCGAGGTCGAGGCTTCGGACGCCGACTTCCTCCCTCCAGCCGCCCGCCCATGGACACCAGCTTCTTTTGGCCTCAGTGATCTCATCTGTGAAAAGGAGATTAAGATAGCATGACTGCGGAATCCTCACTGAATGCATCCCCACAGCGGTGGCGCTTGGGAGACGCCAGGCAGAGAGCGGGGCCTCAGCAAAAGCCGGCTTAGAGTCAGGTAGCCCCAGCAGCACAGGGCGGCTGACAGGAGCAGCTGTCCTGGGTGAAGGAAAGAAGGAACGCATGAGCTCCCATCCGTTCACCCGAAGCCCCTCCGCCGCCACATCACGCGGCACCCACGAGGGCCTGTAGCTAGCAGGGGGGATTCCACGTGGCAGGTGTTGAGCAGAGACTGTGGGCCTGGACCAGAACGGAGAGCTGGATTTCTTTCCCTGTGTTTCTATGAATCTCCCATTAACAGAAACACTCAGAGCTTCAAAACGTGAACGCATAACCACACACACGGACACGCTCACGCCGGTGCCCTCGAGCGAGCAGCTACCCCACCCAGGGCCGGGACCCCGGCTGCTGGAGGGCAGCTGCCTCAGCAGGTGCAGCCCCCACAGGCCCTGCACCGCGCGCCCTGCCCTGGCCAGCACTGCTGTCCCAGCTCTGCAGGGCTGTGCTAGCTGCTCTCTACCCAAACACGGGATAGAAATTATTTTTTCTAGCCACACTGAGTACCGCAAGCAGGGGAAGCCCAAACTCTTGTCAAACAAATAATGTCTATAACCTGCATCAGGGCCGAGATGGACCCAGCTCTCTGACAGGCGTGTTGAACCTGGTTAAAGCTGCACTGCGTTCCCTGCATGCCCATCTGCTGCACCGAGAAGGCCTGGCTCTTCCCATCTCTGACACACAGGGTGTTTCTTCTTTCCAATTGTTTCTAATGAGTCTCATCTTGCACTTGATATGGTCCCTCCTGCCCCGTCACTGGTGGGGCAGCCTTGACTGGCTTCTCTAAGTAGTCACCGACACACACACCTCTGGCTGTGAGTCTGCAAAGGTATGTGTGAGCTCTGGCGGGTGTGAAGCCGTGTCATCACAGCGCAAGTGTACTGCTTTAGCAGCTTGCATGACTCCCTCGGACCCTAAGCTGTGCTGCTGCTGCTGCTGCGGCTGCTGCGGCTGCTGCAGGGTGTTGCTATAGATGAGGGGAAAGGACAGAGACAAATCATTTCTGATGCTACAGAGAGCTGCCCTGGAGATGCCCAATGGGCAACCATAGAAACACACTGTGAAAGCCCCAGAAAGCCAGTACAGGCACTGTCGGGGGTGCTGGGAAGAGGGAGGGGCAGGGGCAGAAATGAGGCTCTGCTAGGCGCATTCACAACCTAGAGGCCAGAGAACACAGGTAAGACCTGATTTCGGAACAGTATCAGTCAGCACTGGTACCTAAACCATCTTCACGAGAATTTTTAAAACACAGAGTTTGCAGCCCTGAACCAGGGTACAAAGTCTGGCTCGAGTCCAGCCACACTCACCCCTGTGACCAGGATCGTTGAGAATGAACACCATGTCTAGCTACCTGCATGAACCCTAAGTAAAAGAAGAGTTCAAAGTAGCATAGGGAGGTCACCCCCAAAAGCAGAGTGGTAAAAATCAATGAAAACTGCCTGCTCCTAAGAGACCAAGAGATAGTAAGCATCACGTATGGCAATGGAAAACTCAAGGAACGTGAGAGAAAAGGCAGAAGAGAATGCAGAACAGAGCTTCGAGGGGTCCAGAGAGAGGAGAGTGCTGCTGGCAGCAGAGACAAGCAAAGCCTGCATCGAGATGGCACTGGAGATCGAGAATGGGAGGGACACAAAGATACCACAGCCCAGTGGCAGTGGGGTGAGGAGCCGCAGGGAATGGGGCAGCTGGTGGTCCAGTCTGTCGTGATGAGAAGGGAGCGTGGGGACAGGTCTGGAGGACATGGGCTGACAGTTAGGGAAGACCTTAAATTCAGAGATATGGGCTTTATATCTTGTTCACAGCCTAAGAGCAATGGGTCATTTTGGACATGGCCCATGATCAAAGCGACGTGATCAGGATGGCCCTAAATGAGCCACCCTGTGGAGAAATAACCTAGGACCAAGTCTGAGACAGATACTGTGTGGGCGGAAAAAGGAGATGCCATTTCTGAAATGGTATGGAGAACACAGAGTGTCTTCTGGTTGGAAAGCCGGGCCAAGTCCTTAAATCCATCCGCACCGAAGGCCGGCCAGCCTGTGCTAGACTCCGGCACATACGGCTGGGCACGGCAGCTCTGCGCACACAACTTCAACACGACGGAGGATGCTGGTGCCACCCAGGGCCAGTCAATCAGCATGGGGCCTGACTGTGAAGAGAGCTAACTGTGCACACCCGATTCCCACACAGTGTTGCCTTGGAGAAAGACGCATCAGCCGGAGCACAACAGAAGCCGTCGAACTGGAATTTTAGTATGGAATCAACCACTCTCACAACAGTCTTTAGTTCCTTAAAGTCTCCCAGTTTTTATGCTCAGAAAGAAATGGAGAGAGTCAAAAAACAAAAGGAAGGGCAATCACCTACAAGACTTCTTTAGTACTCATTTCATTTAAGAATATAAAATCTTAAATAGTTCAGGACCTGAAACACACAAATGTATTGGTTCCTCCACCGCTCATCAAAGTACTGCAGTTTTCTGTTATAATGGAGTGCTGGAGGTAGAGTACTTTGTAAAGAAAGGGACATTCACAGCTTTGGATGCTGACAGAACAGTACAGTCCTGTGTGGCATGAGCACCCACACTAGATCCTATCAAGATCAATGGCATCATCGCGGGAGTGCGTGTAAGGAGCTGAGACCCCATGCAAGACAGGAAGCCAGAGGCTGCAGAGGGGGCCAGGCTCATTCTGCACCAGGCTTGTTCTTTTTTTCTTTCTTTCTTTCTTTCTTTCTTTCTTTCTTTCTTTCTTTCTTTCTTCTTTCTTTTGTTACAGGGTCTCACTACACAGCTCAGACTCATTGTGATCCTTCTGTCTCAGCCTCCCCAGCTGGCGTTCCAGGCACTGAGATTACAGGCATGCGCCACCACACCCAGTTGAGAGGCTTGGGCAGTGCACCCAGGATTCTGGGGCCAGCACAGCACACAGTACTGAGGATCGAACCCAAGGCCTTGTATTTGGCAGGCAGGCACCTAGACCGCTGAACTATCTCCACAGCCCAATAACTCATTCTCAAGGAACTAGCTGGGATTTCACAGAGCTATGAGGCCCTTTCCAAGGCAAACCCACTGGCGACGCGATCACCTTGCAGCCCCGCTGAGCACAGCGTTGCAGCTTTCACACTGCCTCCCAGTGTTGCTGCTCTGAGGAACAGGCTCCCCACACGTGGTCCTTGAGTCTACAGTCAAACCACACCCAGGCCTTTTGCGAGGGTGCCACAACAGAGCACCAAAAAGTGATTTGCTTCAAACAGCCAAAATTTATTGTTTCATAGTTTTGGAGACTAGAAATTCAAAATAAAAATGTCAGCAGGACCATGCCCTCCCTGAAACCTGTGAGGGAACCATGCCTCGGTTCTCCCGCTCCCTGCCGCAGAGTCCTAGTGCCAACATGAGCTTCAGTGGCGCCAGGCAGTCTGCGTGTCTAAGCTTTCCTTCTGAGGACCCCAGTTTTCCTGAGTTAGGTATCTGCTGTCCTTCAGTAAATCCCTTCCTAGCTAATTATATCTAGAATGTTCTTAATTCCAATACGGTCACATTCTGTGGTACTAGAGGTTAGGACTTCGGTATATCGTTTTGGAAAGGGCAAAAAAAAAATCTATGACACTTGAGTATTTCCTGGATTTCTCTCCCAAAATGGTGGGCATGGCTCACCTGAGAAATTCCTTGCCTGGCCTCCCACGTCTCCTTACAACTAGGTTTCTGCTCCAGGAGTTTTTCAGGAGATAGGAAGATTTTCATACCAATTTAGGGAACCCCAACGACTGGCCCCCAGGTAAAATGTTACTGCAGAGCTGGTCCACTCAGACAAGGAGGTCGGCTGAGCTCAGCAGCCCAGGCATCCATCCAAGACACTCCTATCCTAGAGGTACTGGCAGCGTCTTCTTCACTGGGTCCCAGGGGATGGTTGAGTCTCCTGAGCCTGCTGACCCTCCCCTGGCAGGGTCTCAGCTCCAAATATAAACATTACCATTTGCTCATCTCCCACCTGCGACACCCATGAGGAACATCCTCAAGAAGGCCATTGCTGCCACAATTCTTTTCTCATAGCAATTTGCTTCTCTGCAAACAGCCCTGCTAAGGCTATTTGAAGACACTTAGGACGATCTCCATTCCCAGTCCCCAGTTCTTTCTTCCCTAGGGTCCAGTCTATTTTATACCGCATAGAAAGCGCACCAAGCAATCAAGCTCTGCGCAGGAAGGGCTCCTGGCAGGCGTCCGACGCTGCAGGGCCCGCCCACGCGCCTTCGACCAGCTGATCCTCCCCGATGAGCAGTTTTGCTTCTTGTGCGTTTTGCTCACTGCGGCCTCTGTGGTGTCCTTGTCTCTCTCAGGCCATCGCTTTCTTGGTTTACACCCTGCCTGAGCTTCGCACTGTACTGCTCCCGCCTAGAGTAGTCTACCAGCAGCCCACACCCTCGCCCAGACACAGCCGTTGGTGCCCCCGCCCCCTGCCAGCAGGCTGCTCCCACGCTGGCCTGCCTCCCCATAAACTCTCTTTACCAACCTTAAAGAGTTCAAGAGCATGAGCAGGTGACAGGCTGGCCACACTCTCCGTGTGACTGCTTATCATTATGACTGCCGATGAACTGGAATACTCCCACCCTGAAGACGTTCTCCAAGAGCCCGTGCACTGCTTCCGCTCCCGCACGCCCCCATGAGTGAGCACCCCGACCGCTCTCCCCGCGGCCCTGCGCGGGCAGCCCTGCGGCTGCACTCTAGGAAGTTGAGGTCTGCTCGCTTGGCGTTTTCCTAGGCTACGTCTTGACACCAATTTTGTATTGAGAAGGAAGCTCAAGCAGACTCCACTGAGTTCTAGTAAAAACATCAGAAATCATTATTTTTATTTTCTTGAACAAGAAAGTATTAATTTTTACAAGTTAGTCATTATATAAGAGCTGTGGTTTAATTCCATAAACATCTGCTGGGCAAATATGAGGCTTCAAGCACAAAGAGAACAAGAACATGAGTCATCGTCCCCAGCCTCCTGGGTGCACACTGGTGGCAGGAACATATCTGGCCACTGGGGATCAGGGTGCATCATCAGAGGACACATTCCTTCAACCTAGTGGGCTTCCGTCTCCCAAACATCAGGTTGCTTTTTCAGTCTCCCTCCCAGATTTCTGAAAGATTCCAATTTAGTAAGTATACCAACTTGAGACAAGGTATGAAGAAATGTCACGTGTTATGGTGTGTGCATAGTTGTCCCCCAAAGCCTAATGTATTCTTGAGGAAGTTTCTAGAGTTTGTGATTCATTCACGATGCAGTGCTGGGATTACGGGCGGGCATGAGTGCTGCACCTGCCCTGGGGTGGGTGATCTGCACACAACGTAAGGAGGCGGGGAGGCCTGCCAGCCGTCGCAGCTGCTGCTTCTTCCTTTTGTTTTGCTGTTTTCCACACCATGAGCCGCTGCCCTGTGCCTGGTACACTCTAACCAGCCAAATATGGACTGAAACCTCCGCTAACTGTGAGCTAATTAAACATGTCCATCCTGAATTTTGAGCGTCGGGCATTTTTGTCCCAGCAACAAAAGAAGAATTACTGAGAATATGATAATAAAATCGCCAAATTATCATTATTTTTCTCAAAAGTCAACATCTGTGATTTCAATGTGGGCCCCAAAATTTCATGCATTGAAAGCTTAATTCCTAAATTTATATTTGATTATATTTGGAGATAAACTTTAAGAAGGTAATAAGATTAGATGGGGCCAGGAAGTGGGCCCATGATGGCACTGGAGCCCTTACAAGAAGACAAAGAAAGACCCCAGCTACTACCCTGGCTGTCTCACCACGGTGCCCTTCAGCACGAGAAGGTCCCGCCCAGAAAGTGAGTGGATACTGGAGTCATGTTCTTGTTCCTCCTGGCCCCTAGAGCCAGAAGTCAAATAAACTTCTATTCTTTATAAGTTATCTCGTCTCAAGCACTCTGTTATAGTATTGTGAAATGGACTAGTACACTAGCTTAACTCAATCAAGATCAGCTGAGGAAGGGAAATGGCACAGAAATGTTACAGTAAGGAAAGAGGGCATTATGCCAAACATGTTTTATATCATTCTTTCACCTAATCTGTGTATCTGGATTATCATTTATTCAGTACCTCCCTCTGAGGGGATAGATACTGCTGACTGATCAGGCCCATAATCTCCCCAATGAATATATAACAAAGACATAAATGGAAGAGACACATTGTATGATTTTTAAGGTTCTAAGAAGATCAAAATTCTCGAGCAGAATTAGAGATTCTCTGGGTAGCCTGTATTAATTTGGTTTTCAAACAAAGGAAGAGGATACTAAAGAAACCAAGGGAAACTCAGCAGGACCTGGGAGTCAGTACAAAGACTTGCCCACGTAGTGCATTTTGCCAATTAGGGAACTATCCAAGTTGATAGTTACAGCAGAAACAAAATGCCTACAGCTGCAGCCTCTAGCTCGTTAATTGGAAACGGAGCCAGGTGCCCTCAGCTGTGGCCTTGTGTTGCCCCTCCAGGGGTCGGGGCGTCGCAGCCACTCCAGGCCTTACCCAGGAGCAGCGACCCTTCGCAGTTCACTTACTGTGCATCAGCGCTCATCTCTAGACAAGGCCTCAGGTCTGGGACGGACTTGCAAATAAACAGAGAAAACCAGTGGATTGATTTCAGCCCTGCTCAGAGCTGCTTTGCAGTGACTCCCACCACGTGTAGTCCTCTACATTTGATAAGTGAGAAGGCTGGAGGCTTAACTAATGACAGGCTCAAACTCACACCACCAAGAAATGATAACTAGCAGGGCAACAACTCATTCATAAGCCAATTCCATTTCAAAGACCATCTTTAAGACTAAAAGTCAGGTTGTCTGGGTACTGTTGTGGTCAAGGGAAACCTGAGAAGGAAGTTCCAGAATGAGCCTCGAAGTCCAGGCTGGCCTCCAAGAGACCAAACTGCATGACCACAGTTTTATACTGTAATTCTGATCAAAAGGGAAACTAGACATGGAGACCAAGGGAGTCAATCCAAGCGACCAGGCATGGCAAGCTAGGCTGCAGCCTGATTCAAAGAGATTAGACTGGAGGCCGAGAGAACAGGCAAGGAAGGAAGGGGACATGTCTGACCTGTGGCCCATGAATGAGCCAGGGCTCACTCTGAGCAGCCACCAGCCAGGTGCGTGGACCTGCCTTCCCACGGATAAGCGCATCATTGGCCTGACAGGCAGCGGGCACCTCCCTGGAACATCTTGCTCTGTCACGAGCAAGTCACTCATCCCAGAACAAGCAGTGGCAGTGATCACCCAGATGGCAGCCCAGGATCTTTAGAGTGCAGCAGTGCCGGCTCCACGGAGTGACAGCACCAACACAACCAGGTGGCTCCCAGGGTGCCTCCCTGAGGGGGCTGAATGTCCACACCAAGACAGCAGGCTTCCGCGGGCCTCCCGGCACAGCCTGTTTAGGTGACAGATGGTGCTGTGTTCATGCTTCCAGGACAGAACGTCCTCTGCTCACAACCCCTTCTCCCCACACCTACCCACCGTCCCCCCCGGCCTAGCAAATGCCTAGACTCTTAGCAATCTGTGCAGACATGGGGTGAGTCATCGTCAGTTCAGTACACAGTATTCCCAGGCCTTACCCTTCATCTGCTTGCCTTGTACCTCGCCCACTGCAAGCGCTCCTGGAGGCAAACCTACCAGGAAGGAGAGAGCTGCAGCAGGCAAGACCGCCGTGGAACTAGGTGCCGGTGGTGCGCTCACTGTGGGACAAGCGGCATTCCAGAGGCCTCTTAGTCCCACACCACTACGTATCAGTGATCCACTAAGAGGACAAGGAAGCTGAGGTGCAGGGAGACTAATCTATGCACACGCAAGAGTAAAAGGGCTGGGATTCAGAAGCAGACATGCTGTTTCTAACACTGAAAGCTCCATCTCCAACCATTCTGTTTCAAGGCATCTTTAGCAGTAGTCATGACAGCAAGAGCAGCCACTGGGGAGCTGGACACTGTGTGAAGTTATTCGCACATGCTAAGGCACTTAACCCTTCCAAAGAGCATGAAAAAAGTACAATGATGGTCTTTAGAGATGAGGGTCTGAGGCACAGAGGCTACCTGGAGGAGGGGGTGAGCTCCCCCCCCACTCCTCGTGACCTTTGCCCTTGTTCTTGCCAGAGTCCACTTGCCTCGTCAGGGCAGACACAAGCCCATGTGCCTTGAAGTCCTTGGCAGCTGATCCACAGACTCCCGCTGAGACAGCAGGTTCTGACAGGGTAAGCAACAGGGAACACGATGGATGGAAGAAGCCAGGGCCTGCACAAAATAGCCCCATAAAACTGCTCCCCAAGGAAAACGGAGCAAAGAAAAAGGAAGGCTGGACCAAAATAGGCAAGGTGGCCAACTGAGAAAGCTCGAGGGTGGTAAAGGTTCCTGGGGAGGAGGCAGGGCAAGAAGCCAGGGAGAAAGATAATAAAACTGAGCAATTCCTTGTGGGCGGCCATTGGTTTCAGATGACCAAGGACCTCACAGACATGAATCGACATTGTATTCAGAGATTCCAAGTTTCCACCTAGAGGACAACGTGATCTACGGAGAAGAGGCTCGGAACCTGGGAGGAGGAGGGAGCTGTTTAGTGGAATGAGTGCACACGGGAGGAGTGGGCTGGTGTGCGCGGGGAGAAGCTGAGCGAGTGGCGACGAAGTTGCGGCGGCACCTGTCGCGTGCTGCCGCATCTGGCTGCTCCCTGGAGTGTGCCACTCCCCGGGGCCTCTAGGCCCCATGTGGGAACGTCTCTCTTTGTTGGTCACTGGTGTCTGACCCACTGAGTTGCTGGCTCCTGAAGACCTAGGATTATCCACAGGGAACACAATCCTCTCCCTGCTCCTCACCCCATGAGTAGGACCCAGTTCACCTTTAGCTAACCCTTCACGGAGCACCAGCTAGGTGTAATTCCTGTTATTATGCTAATTTTGAAGACCAGACAACTCGCTCAGTGAGGACGCACTCAGTGGCCCAGAAATCAGATCCAGGACGTAAGTATAAACCTTTGACTCCAAGTGCATTGGTCTCTTCGCCATGTCATACTGCCTTCTAGAAAAACCACTGAACTCCATGCTTCTGTAGTAAACAGCAGTCAATAAGTAGGAGTATTTAAATTCAGAAAAAAAAAAAAAAATGTCCATTGATTGGGCCAGGACCTGCTACTTAAGATTATTTGCTTCTGACAATTTTTGAGTTAGGAGGGTATTCTAAAATATAGATAGATAATGAAAAAATTGATGGATTGGTTGATTGATAGAGGATAGATAGATAGATAGATAGATAGATAGATAGATAGATAATAGACAGACAGATTGCAATTGCATACATGGTACTCTGCCATCAGATTTTGTGACCTTGGAAAGAAGTCACCGAGTTTCCTTTTCTATAAAGCAGCCTCTGGAAGCTTCTTTCGTAGGGCTGTTGTAAGAAAACCACCTCTGACAGCATCCGGTAGGCTCGCCCTCTAGCTGTTCTCTTCTTCGGGTTAAAACCACCCTTTTGAACTGTGTCCAAATTCCACAGCAAGGACCTACCTCAAGCGTCACTTAAAACCTTCAGAATGTCTGTTTTTGACATCAAGTTGGCCCACAGGGTGGGCAGCCTGGTGCTCATAGAGTCCCACCCAAGAACATTTTCTTCAAAACAGGTTCCAGTTACAGAAACAGCTCTGGTTTTAAATATACACCCTCCTCTCATAAAAGTGCCCCAGCCAGCTAAAGTCATTCTGTTTAAAATATTTAATTAATACCTTCACAGAGGTCTGGTCCTTATTACAGACTCTTAGGGATCATGTCTTAGGGGCAATGCTTTGTTCTAAACAACTCTATGCGTTACAGAAAAAATAAAGCATTGGAATACGCTTTCTATTAAAAGCAGGGACACTGGCCTGTCCACTATTGCAAATCCTTTTGTCATCACTATGACATATTAAGGCATAATCCAAGTACAACATACAAACACAAGCAGTGTAAAAACATCCACTTAGTGCAGAGAGTCTGAGTAAAACCACAAGAAACGGTCTAGTAATCAGCTGAGGGGATTAAAAACCAAAGGAGCCCTTCCTTTACCTCCTCCTGCAGCTGAGAAGTCCACGGAACCACGCTGCTTCCAAACAAGCAAAGCAAGACACAAAGGCGCTCACCGGCCTGTTTCCAGGACCTCTGGGAATCCCCAGGCTCGGGAGGTACGTGGAGCCCAGGCTAACAGGAAGCGCACCTCCACCCCAGCTCTCTGTCAAGCGGACTGAAGGCTGGTAAATACTTTCTATCTTGTCTACCATTTTATTATAAAATTAGTATAGTGTGAAAACTTTGGAAAATATGAACAAAAAGTGATTGATCACAATACCACCTGTTAGAAGTGAGTGTGGCACATTTCTTTGCTTCTTAGTGTGATCTCACAGAACTATAAACAACAGCCATCTGTCCCTTTTTAAAAAAGTATTTGGCACAGGGTCTCACTACGCAGCTCAGATTCGCAATGATTTGCTTTCAGCCTCTGCAGGGCTGGGATTATAGGAACGTGCCACCTCACCTGGTCTTGGTCGCCCGCTCAGTGCGCCCGGGGTGGGGCTGGCATAGCAGGTGGTTCTGAGGACCAAATCCCAGTCCCTGCTCTTGCCTAAGCAGGTGCTTAGTCTGCTGAGCTATCTCACCAGCCCACCATCTGCCCTTTTATTGTTAGTTTCTTTCTCCTTACTAGGATTTCTTGAGCATTTCCTCCTATGTCAATTTTTCTTTGTTGAGCAGTTTGCAGTTTGTAGCAGAACTGAAAGGCACAGAAATTTTCCATACACTCTCCCTACCATCGCCTGCAGTCCACTCTATCAGCATCCCGGAGCAGTGTGTTTATCAGCTGATGAACCTACACCAACTTGCCATTATCATGCACAGTCCGTAATTTACCAAGGGTTCACCACGGATGCTGTGCCTACCATGGTCTCAGGCAAATGCGTCACAGGTATGCACCATTTTAAGATCTTGCTCATAAACCTCCATGGTTTCACTGACCTAAAAACCCCCTGTGTTGCTTGCTTACCTCTCCCCGCCCCACCACCGCAGACTTCTGCACATCACTGACGCTTTCGCTGACTACTGCTTGCCTGCCCAGAATGCCACACAGTCGGAATGATTTCAGACCGGCTTCTCTTACTTAGTGATTTTCTTTGAAGATTCTTCCATGTCTCTTCACGGCTGGATAGCTCATTTCTTTTCTAACACTGGATAATATTCCATTGCCTAGATGCATCGCAGCTTACCCACTCACCTCCTGAAAGATGTCTTCATTGTTTGCAAATCTGGCAATTGTA
>PVKN010015810.1:0-18263 GCA_004027915.1 Capromys pilorides
GAGGTTATAACCTAGTGAGCAAGCCGGCCCCACCCCGAGCAGGAGACTTCTGTGAGACATTTTAGATGTGAGCCACAATAGTTCTCAAGAAGTTGACCGATACCTCCAGGAGAAAATGAGCACAGACATTCTTGGAATTAGGACTGGATGATGTCCAGATAAATGTCCAAGTTGACAGTTTTATAGACTGAAAATGCACTGACGACATCTGACCTACTCAACAGCCTAGCTCAGCGCTGCATCCTGGGATATCAGCTGTTCACCCTCAGGTATGTGACCGCTGTCACTACGGCTGCCCAGACGAGGAGAAAAAAACAAAAATTTTAAGTTCAGGACCAGGAGGATAGCTCAGTGGTGTAAGGGCCTGCCTGGCAAGAGCAAGATCCTGAGTTCAAACCCTGGTACCAAAAAAGAAAAAATCATCCAAGTGGATTTCTGTTGACTGGGTATCCCTGGTGCACTACGCTGAAGTCCAATTGTTGTAAATAGGAGCTGCCTATTTATCTATTTTCTTTCCCATGTTTTCCTTCTCCCCTGAATATTCTGCTTCTTCAAATTTTGGATGACGCGGCAACATAATCCCTCACCTCTTCTTTCTCTTCCTGGCCTCCATTTTCTTGTTTTTCTATTTTCAGCTTTGTGTGAGAATCCCCTCTCTCTGTCTCTCTTTCTGTCTCTCTGTCTATCTGTCTCTGTCTATCTTTGTTTTTGTCTGTCTCTGTCTCTGTCTGTCTGTCTCTATCTCTGTCTCTCTCTCTCTCTCTCTGGATCTCCCTCTCTCACTCTCTTGAAAAAGTGGATTCCAAACCCAAACTGGCAGTTATCCCAAACAGCAGTGCTGCCTGCAGAACACCGGCTCAGCTCTGTGGCTCCATGAACTCTTCTGGACTGTGCCTCAGTCATACCTCCAAGGAGAGAGTTGTCATTATGATTGGGCTGTTATTGTTTAGTTTTCACATATTTAAATTTTCTGTTTGTTCTGAATAACTGATCTAATAAAAAAATCCTCAGATTTGCTAAAAGCAGTTCAATACATGAATTTGAAGAGGATACTCAACATGACTTTGCCGGTTTCTTTGTCAACTACCTGGAAAGAAATTGCCATCTTACCTTAATCCTCTCATGAATAGTCTGTCCAAGGAAATTAGTAATGTATTTGGTGAAATTTTTTTTTTTGGTGGCGCTGGGAATTGAACTCAGGACCTTGAACTTACCAGGCAGACCCTTACGCCCCTGAGCTGCATGCCTGGCTTGTAATGCATTTGGTAAACTTCAAAGATGAAAGAAAAATCATGACTTTGAGATGTACTTCAGAAATACTTGGTATACTGGAAATATGTTTGGAAATACTGAAATTTGGGGAAAATAATAGCCCCAAATAATGAAATTACTATGTGAGCAGTGTAGGTATTCGTTTTTTTCTTTC
This sequence comes from Capromys pilorides, assembly GCA_004027915.1. Lineage (NCBI taxonomy): Eukaryota > Metazoa > Chordata > Mammalia > Rodentia > Capromyidae > Capromys > Capromys pilorides. The sequence continues at coordinate 1,427 of PVKN010015810.1, forward strand.
ATTTTTATCATTTATTTATTTATTTATTTATTCATTCATTCATTCATTCATTCATTCATTCATTCATTCATTTATTTATTTGATGCAGGGTCTTTCTACACAACCCAGACTCATAGTGATCCTCCCGTCTGAGCCTCCTCAGCACTGGGATTACAGGCATGTGCCACCATGCCCACCAGTTTCAGGACTGCCAAGGCACTCAGGGTCCTTGGGCTAGCATGGCATGTGGTACTGGGGGTTGAGCCTGGGTTCTTGTGCTTGCTAGGCAGTCTCTTAGACTGCCAAGCTAGCTCCTCAGCTCTCATTTTCTTTATGATAAAGAAAATTTCCCCCTCTTATTTTAATAAGTGAACGTTTTCTCACCTTCCCTTGGGAAAATATTTACACCAAGATTCTTGTTTGATATTGACTCTCAGTGTGTGTGGAATCTGATTGCACCCCATCTGGCACCTATGAATCCTAAAGTTTGTTTCTCGCCTCTCTTGTTCATTATTTCTGTGTTTAACTTCAGTTGGTATGAAGGCAAATTCTAAGCAGTGAGAGCTCCTGGTTTTGCGTTGGCATAAAGCTTTCTGTTTTCGTTGTGTGGCCTGAGCCTTGCTTTGTTTCCGTCTGCCTGTGCAGTGTGCCAATCATGTCCACTTTTTTAGAAGGACACTTATTTCTTCCTGCTGACAACTCCTTGCCTGCTTGGTGACTTGTTGCCCTGAGTGACCTGGCAGAGAGAACACCAAGCATGAAAAGAGATTGGGGGCTTTCTTCCTTTGAGGGCCAGAACTCTAAATCAGGAAACTGACAAGCCAGGTTCCAGATACATTGCTCTCTCTCTTTGCCCACTAGCATTGCAACAACCTCCTGTCACCTACTTCATCAATGGCTAGCTACAGGACATCGCCCACATTTTGTGACTCTCATCAGCCTGTAAACATGATGCAAGAAATCCCACAAAGCCCCCAAACCAAAAGAAACACCATTTTCTCATCACCTCTCCTGTTTCATTTTATCTACTGTGATCACATTGAATCACTGTTATATTGTATCAATTATGTACCCATGTAAGTGGTGTAATGTTGTAGGCATTTATTACTCCACGAATGAGCCAATAGTTGGCTTCCTGGCAAAACAAAATCAAAAACAGAAAAGCTGCGCTGTTGCAGCTGAACAGTAAAACCTGAGTGACTGAAACCAGAAAGAGACTATTTCACTGAATTTCATCCTTGGTCATTCCTGTAGTAGATTATTCTATGCTGCAGTGTATTGCTAATTCTTTATTGAAAGTTCTCTGCCTGCCTGAAGGGAGCCCCAGATATTGTAACGCAGTTTCAGAAGGAAATCACATCATTGCAGTCACACGGGATACTGAGGAGATTTGGACCAAATTACAGAAGCAGCAGTAAGAACAGGAGTGGAAGTTATCCTCCGACAGCCATTGTAGTCGAAGACATCTGTGAAATGACTCTTTGGATGTGGCGAGTAGGGGGTGAGTTTTGCAGTGTAGAAGAAAGAATGTGGGAGGCTTTTCTACTTGGGTATAGCAAGAAGATCAGGTTATGGGTCTCTTTTTTCTTTGAGGTAAAGGGTACTGGGAAAGAGCAATGAAATTAAGGGAACAGAGTGCTCTATCCCAGTATGTGGCATCAGGCTGCTTCAGCGTTTCTCCTTTTCCAAGGTTCTCAGAAGGATCAGTAACAAAAGAAATTTCATTGTTAAATGATGGAAACCAAATTTAAAAATGAGGAAGTGGTTCATTAGTTCTCTGTTTTTCCATCTCTAGAAGGAAGCTGGTGGTTGGAGAAGCTCTGGTGTGAGGTGGGGTTTGAACTCATGACCCAAAGCTGGATGCCCCAGGGAGTGACCCATTTTATTTCTTCTCATTGTTCTCTGAAAGTATTACACATGGAGAAATTGGGAAATGAGTGAAATGAAGAGACACCGGGTGGGAAGCAGTTCCTCCTCGCTCTGTGAATGTGGAGAAGTTACTTGGCCTTCTGTAGCCTCCCTCTCTTTACCTAGTGAATGAGAATGAGAATAATGGTCCTTAATCAGGAGATCAGATGGGATAGTGAGTGTCTGGTACCTGTCACATAGCTGTTATTCAGTAAATGATGGCAATTTTTGTGCCACTCAATTTTCATAATAAAGAAAAATAAGTAATAAGAACAAAAAAATCACTCTGATTTAGTCACCCTTCTATCACTGGGACAAAATACCCAATAAACTAAAGGAGGTCAGGTTAATGTTTTTTCCGTTTCTGCTATTTGTTAATGCATGTCACAGTATTCGACCATTACAGTCCTTTTGGGGAATGGGTTCCTGTACAGAGCACATCTCAGTTCTTGTTTCATCCTCTTCCCCCTCCTCCTTTTCCCCTCATTCATCTCTTGATCACTGTCTCATTTGGGAAAGCCTGCTTCCCTGTTGTGTTTTGGCTTACAATGTTAGTGGTTTCAGACCGTGATCAGTAGGGGCCACGGCACAAATGGCTTGGAGGGTGGGCTTGGTGGTGGAGCACTGTTCACCCAAGCACAGTCAGAAAACTGAGTGGAGAGAAGAACTGGAGATAAGAAGAGATCCACCCAGATCCTGCCCCTGGTATCTGCCTCCTTCAACCAGACTCCACTTCCTAGTAGCACACTCAGCTGCTGACCCTATCAATGGACAGACCTACCAATAGGTACAGAATCCCATAATCCAATCACTTTCCGAAAGGCCCACCTCTGACTCTATGAGACTCCTGGGGCGGGAGTCTTCTAGCTCTGAGCCCTCATAACTATGTACATGCTTTAAGGAAGCAAGGATAGTCATATTTTTAGCATCTGAAAGAGAATATGAAATGAAATTGTAATGATAAGAAGAAGTATCAATTACCTTGACACAGGCTTTGAATACTCTTGAGGAGACTTGGGAAGATATAATTTCATATTTTAAGGGCTGATTTGAGTCTTCTCTCAACTTGGTGGTTGGGCACTGTGGAATTTCAGATACTGCAACAGCTCTGGGATCTGTAGCTCAGTCCCCAAGGTGCTCTGAATCTAAAATTTCTGAGATTCTCCATAATCATGTCTCACAGATCCTAGAAAACAAAATGTTTGCTTTATGATGTCCACTCACTGTGTCATCATAAAGGGTATTTGTGAAGACAATTAGCAGCCTGCCCAGAAATGAACTCTGGAGTCAATATTTAGTAGTCTTTGTGTTTCTTGGTTAGTAGCAATGTATAGTCTTGCATCACTTGGATAATTTGGTCTTTTATATTTTTTTTCCTTTCTTCTCCAAATTTCTCATATTGAGTCACTTTAGGAAACAACAGCAGGCCCCATTTGGGGAGAAAGCAACCTTCTATTTTTGCTAGGTGCAATAATAACTTGAGAAGTACTACCAGTTGAGAGGTAAATATTTGACAATTTCTACTCTACTGTGACTCTAAGAAGACTAGAGCCTTTAACTGCCTCCTTCACCTTTTAGGCACATTTAGTTTCTCAACTGTGCTGTAACAAACCTTTAGAAACTCAGTGTCATTAGACAGTTCTGGAGGACAGGAGGCCCGCACTGTTTTCACTGGGGTCAAGTCAAGATGTGTGCAGGGCTATTTCTTCTTAATGTTCTTGAGTGAGAATCGCTTGTCTGATCTATTTGAAGCATCTAGGTAATCTTCCTGTGCTCTTGAGCTCATGGTCTCTTCCTTTATTTTCAAAACCAGCAACACTGCCTTTCCACTACTCATCTTCTGATCCCCAAAAGCGTCTCTAATTTCAAGGACGTACATGACTACACTGGTCCTACTTGAATAATCCTCAATAATCTCCCCAAATCACATCCTTTAACAACTGCTGCAATGCCTCCTTTGCCATGCGAAGTAACATCTTAATGGGTTCTAAGAATTAGGACTTGAATACCTTTTGGAGAAGAAGCTGCATTATTTTCCTGCCTATCTTTAAAAAAAGTGTAACTGATTTTTGGAATAAACTTCTAAATGTTGTCTGCTCTTATCTCTCAGGTTCCCCAGTTTTTCCACCATGAGGGAGGTTGGAGGGGCCCTGGGGAAGGAAACAGGATAGCAGGTCCTTGATTGAATGTATAGATGCTAGAGGGGGCTTAGTCCTTCTGGGTCATGCCTGCCTAGCATCTTACAGGATGTGAGGCTCTCTATTCTTGGGAAAGTTTCCTCAGCACTGAATTATACCAAGTGTCCTCAAGAGAGTACATGAATGTGAGTGGATTCACAAAAGCTTAGATACATTGGTGGTGACCCTATGGCATGTGTGCCACACCTGCTGTTTGTTATCCTTGGTAAACAAAGGCTGGCCAAGTGGGGTTGTACTTAAGAAAGAGCCTGGGCAGGTAAGGTAAGTTTCATGAGTTCAGACACAGCCTCCCTTGGGAGCGGTGGCCTTGCCAGAGCTGATAAATACCTTTTGTCTGGCAATCTGAGCATGATTATAACAGAAACAGGACAGTGCAGCTCTGATTGGATTAGAGGACTTGGATGCAGCTGCAGAAGCTCCAGAGATGGTGGTTGGAGACAGTGAACATCCCCTCCTCCCTGCTCCTGGGTAGTATCACGGGATGGTGGTGGCAGAGTCTCTCTCAGAGCCGCTGATTCCTTGGACTCTCCTTTTTGGAGATCTAGAAGGACAGCAAGCTTCTGGGTCCAGGGCTGGCTTTTCAGTGTGTGTTCCTGGATTTCCCCAGTTCTCGGTTCTCTAGCGCATCTCTGTGGGCTACAAAGGAGGAAGTGGGAGAGTAGAGGGTAGATCTGGTAGTGAGGAGGCACTGGGAAAAGGGAAGCTGAAGCCGAACTGGGTTTTCTGGAGCGCTTTAGGCTGAGTTCATGGCCCCTCATTCTCTAGCCACTTACTGTAACACAGACTGTTTCCAGGAGCCCAGAGCCCGAGGGAGGAAGCAAAACAGTAACAGAGCCCAGTGGAGAGAAATGGAAATTGCAACTCTTGAACTTGGTGAAGCGGACGAGGCTTCCTCATCAGAGGGCCTTTCCTTGAAGTGATTTTTTTAAAATATAGTTGTTTAAATTATTAGGATCCAACTGAAGGTGTAGAGATCGGAGAAGGATGATCGAGGCACTATGCAGGTTTTTGGAAGGAATCTTAAGCGGTGATTATTTCCATAGATAAAGTCAGCATGTGTACCCCAAATAGATGCAGTTTTTATTGGCTGTTATACCTCAATAAACTTGAAAAAGAAGAAAGAGTGTGCTCAGTCGGAATGACCACAATTTGTGCTTTGGGGGAAGCAATTAATATCACTTTTGTTGTGATATAGAGCTGTCTCAAAACCCCAACCTCATTTTAGGCACTGTGGTGAAGTCCACAGGCTTGGAGGTCACATAGCCTGGGTTCTAAGCCCCGTAGTGCCATTTGCTATAACATTGAGCAGCCCTATTTTCCTCTGACCTGACAACCCTACCTTCTGGAATGATGTGGTATTTATCTTGTGGGGTTATCCTGATTAAATAGTGACACACTTAAAATGATGAATGCAATGCCTGGCTCTTCATGCTCAAGATGTTCCTCTACTTTTGAAAATTGTTATTCAGAGGATTCTTTTTTTTTTTTTTTAAGACAGGGTCTCACTATGCAATTCAGGCTGGCCTTGAACTCACTTTTATAGCCCAGGCTGGTCTGGAACTCATACTGATCCTCCTGCCTCAGCTTCCCAAGTGCTGGGATTATAGGTGTGTGCCACCATGCCTAGCTTATTTAGTGGATTCTTATAAATGTACCCTCATAGAATATTAACACATGTGAACACCTTGGGGTAAATGAGTTTATCAAACCAGTTGTCATTTACCAGGATTCTGATAAGAGGTGACATAATAGGGGAGTTTATTAATGAGTCAGGGATAGAGCCTGACTCCAAGGAGTCATAATGGAAGCTCTGTGATGATGTGTTTGGGGATCTTGGGCTGTGTCCTGACGTACTGAATAACGGAAGTGCAGACCATATTTTACTCTTTTGCTTAGTCTAAGTACGTGAATCATACAATGGTGATAACTGTCCAGAATTTAGTGTTACAATAGAAAGCCATCTCCCAAGGTGTTGGGTCTAATTGCGTTTACTTCTGACATAAGAATAACAGAATCCCAGTTTTGGAGGGTTCATTGAGTAGCTCTACAACCTCCATTACTTTTTATCTCTAAGATGAGCGTGTGGGGCAAAATGATGTCTGACACCTCTCATCTAATATTCAAGGTTCTAAAATAATGCACGGCTAATGTTATGTATTTCTTTTTTATAGGAATTTGCTTTGCCTCAGGAGCGTAAGACCGTATGCCAGACGCACTGTGTAAGTCAGGTCAATGAAGGATTGCTCCTTCAGTCTTAGGTTTGCTTCAGCAAATCTTTAGAGCTGGTTTTTTTGTTTATGACTCAGTAGGGAGCCAAACAAACTGCATCCGAGGAGGGCACGGAGGCGCAAGCGCAGTGCAGATGTGCTCCTCAACCGTGACTTTTTCTCATTGACGTATGTGCTATCACAGGCAGCACAGCTGCGTGTCATAGAATCTTTTCAGTCTTGATTACAAACAACCACTGCCAGACTTCCCCAGGAGAATGATGCGGAAGTTGTCCCTGTCACCCAGCTGAGCTGCTCCTCGGAGGAACCATGGCTAGCAAGTCGCAGGGAAGGTAGCGGCACCTGTCTGGCACCTAAGGAGGAACGGAGTTGTTGGGGGATGGAATAAAAAATCTAGAGCATTCAGAACTAGTTCTTTATACTTCGGCTTTACTTGTTTTTCTAATGAGTGGTCCTTGGCATTTTTCATTTATACAGGGGGAAAATACAGGGATTTTTTATTTTATTTATTTATTTTTATTTTAGGACAGTGTCTACAGGGCCTCACTACATAGATCAGACTCGTAGTGATCCGCCTGTGTTCAGCCTTCCACGAGGGGGGATTACAGGCATGCGCCCCCACGCCCAGTCTCCATTGCAATCTCACGGCACCCTGGGGGCGGGGCTGGGATCAGCACAGTAGGCTGGGGATCGAACCCCCAGGCGCTTTACTCTGCCGAGCCACTTGGCCTGCCCAATGCTGGGATTTAGAACCAGACCCTCGGCATCGCTCACGCCATCACTACGTCCCATTTAATCGCTTGTTTGTTTGGACTGCCGTCCAACACGCACTCCACCTCCCTCCGGCTTGGCCCTTGGCTTTCAGAACCCATGAATATTTGGGGGTACACCACATATTTTATTTAGTCTAAGTGTATGAATCACACCGTGGAGATCACTGTCTAGAATTTAATAATATAACAGAAATCCATCTCCCAAGGTGTTGGATCTAATTGTGTTTACTTTTGACATAAAAATAAGAGTCCAGGGGCTGGCAGACAGCTCAGTAGACTGAAACACTTGCTTAGGCAGAACACAGGGGACAGTGTTTGGGCCCCAGCACCCGAAGCCTTGCTGGCCTTGCCCGAGGGGCATGCTGAGATGGCCACTCAGATTAGACATTGTGGTGCATGCCTGTAATCCCAGCACTTGGGAGGCTGAAAATAGGAGGATTACTATGAGTCAGATCTATGTAGTGAAGCTCTATAGACCCTGCAGATCCTGTACTAAATACATTAAAAAAAAAATCCAAAACAGAATCCCAGTTGTGGAAGGTCCATTAAGTAACTATGCAACCTCTGTCACTCTGTCACCATTTTTCTCTTCTTTTCTCCATCACCCACTTCAAACTTCAATTGTATGGTTAATTTTTAATCCCAGGACCAGGATAAGGTGTTCCTTAGATGAGCCTGGAGTAATCTGAGTTTATATCTTTTGAAACACTCCTCAAGTGATGTGTTGTGTTACAGATGAAGCCCCCAAAGTCATGAACCTGATACTCATGGAATCCCTAGCACTTATTGTGCATCCTGGACAGGTCAGGATGGCATGGCCAACCTAATCAAGAACATTAAAACGTAGAAGGGACCAGGGGATTGTTGGACTCATTGTGACCCCAGCCTGGTCTGTCTTCTCGGTCATGCTGGACAGTTACTCCAGTTCTCGCTCCTGTGTAATCATGATTCACTGCTCTGTTTTGTATACATACTTCACACTGCTGGGTTTTCTTTTTTAACGTTTGCATATTATGTGAAGACAAATGCTTGTATTTTTAGAAAGTCTGTAACATTCATTTAGACCCTTTCCTCAAGTGAGAATGCAGGACTAAATGATCAAGCTGCAATTAGCCCTGTGTGACAAAGACATTTGCTTATTTAATGGATGATTAATTTTCTGTCTTTCTTATTAGAGCAGCCATATGATTTGTATTCTGAACCAGGGCTGCTTGGAGAGGGAACGAGGACAGGATTAATCATTGCACAGGTCAGCAGGGGTGAATTTGGACTCTACAGGACACAGTGGGCATATGGTCACCCTATTTATAGATGAAGGTGCTGCTGACCTAGCACCAAGAAAGCTGCCCCTGGACAGCTCTGAGGCTGTGATGGGCACACAGTGAGCCAGTTATGCCTTCTTATCAGGATAACCTGAGGCTGATGTGACAGATGTTGCCAAGGTGGATTTGTGCCCTTTTGACCGAGGGAGAACATGGAGAAACTAAGACCCTTGCAAGAAGGGTTGTTGTGGCTTAAAGCTTTCTAGAGAAAGGGGAGGGGTGTGCCTTCCTCCTGTCCCCAGGGCCATTTAGGGAGAGGCAGAGGAAGGAGAGCAAGGAAGGCTTGGCCAGGAGTCTTTGTCCAGAGCTCCAGGGCAAGGCAGGCAGTGCACACAGCTCAGCTTCCCTTGATATGAATGTTGTTGCTAGTGGCACCGAGCTCCACGGAAGCTCTCTCGTTGTTTGGTTTCTGGACCTGAGTGCTTCAGTGCTGAAAAAATATGAAGAGTTAAAGGAGGGGATTGGGGTCTGGGCTCAGGGTGACTTAGAAGGTTTACAGTGCGGTTTTTGTGGGCCCAGACAAGGGGATATCAGGGAAGAAGAAAACAACTTTAGTGGCCAGTTTGTCTCTGTGATTGGTGGAAGTCAAATAGACACAAATAAAATCTAAAGAATATGGTGGAAACAAAGGCCCTTTAGGTGTATAGTGTCCTTTAGGATTTGGAATATAGATCATCTCTCAGAAGCTCCCTGGCTCAGGGGAGGTTAAACTCTTGTGGACAGCAGCTGAGTTGTTCTCAGCGTGAGGGTGATGGCCTCTGTGGGCACTAGAGTGTTTGGGGACCCAGAAAAATAGAACACTGAGGGTAGGTTGAAGGGCCATCTTTGAAATGAAAGGTGTCTAGAAGGCTCCCATTGAGGATTTCATGAAAATATAGAAGTTTAGCAATTCTTGGAGCTTTGCAAAGAACTCTGGTGACGGCTGGCTTTGAGACAGGATGCGAATACCAAGTTCCTTTTAGTTTTACAGCTGAGAGCAGGTGACCAGACTTCTGCTGTCCAAGGGCGTGGCAAGCCCACCAGAGGGTGCAGTGAAGCCAGCTCTCCAGGAGCCCTCAATTGACCCTATCCACAAATAATATCCTTTCCTTACAGCTGAGGACACTAAAGGTGATTCACAGAAGAGCACAAAGCATCACAGCTTTTGAGAAGCAGGATTAATAACAAAACACAGGGTTGCCTGACTCCTAGGTCAGTGTTGTGACCATCCGATTTCGTTATCCTCAGCTGTGAGCTTTCAGGGAAGGAAAAATTGAAATCTCTCCTGGGTTAGCTGGTTCTCTCTTGATTTAAGGGCATGGTTAAAACCTGGGACAAGTCTCCTACAATGGGAGGCCCTTCCTTCACTTGTTCTAGCAGTGGGGCGGCTTTTGCATATCTCCCAGCATGTTGCCATTTATGGATTTGGGCAAAATAACAGAACTGCACAGCTTCAGAGTGTCAGACTTCTTTTTTTTTTTTCCTTTTTCTTCCACTGAGCTTCCTGTTTCTATGGCAATGAATAGGATGTTTTGCACCAAGAAACACTTTAAATGCCACTGGGGGAAGGTAAGAACCACACGTAGATTTCTGCAGAGCAGGGAGGTGAAATGACATGCTAACAACTGAGTGAAACAAGACAAGAAAGGAAGTAGAAATGCTGAGAAGAAGTGGGAGAAGGGAAGAGGGTGGTTATGAAATATGTGCTTGGGAGGAAAAATAAAGCAGAGACAGCAACAGGGCAGGCAAGAACAGGGGTGTCAGAGTGTAGCAGCATCCGTGGGCACTCGGGAAGAATTGCCAACTGCATGAGTGCCACAAGGTGGGAGTGTCAGGTAGTGCTCATCCGGAAGTAGGGCTGTAGGAGGGTGGCAGGACCTGTCTTCCCATCACACAGGCTCCTCTTGAAAATGACTTCTAGAATGATCTATAAGATAGAGACCCTCACAGAGGATGCCCTGAACATGCTTGCTATGCACATGCAGGCTGGCCCGGAGCCTGCAAGTCAGCCTTTCTGCCTACAGGGTCAGAACTCTTTCTTTTCCATGATGGATGCCTATGGGCTGACTCTGGAAGATTCTGCTGTCTTCCTTTTCTTACATGAGTCACCTTTCCACTCATAGAACAAATACTTGAGATAATCAACTTCATAGAAGAAAATTTTATTTTAGTTCGTGATCTTGTTTCAGCCCATGGTCCGCTGACCCTGTAGCTCTAGGGTCCATGGCAAGGCAGTATGCAATAGTGAGGACAGTTGGTGGAGAAAAATGGTTCACCTCATGACTGGGATGCCAAAGAGAGAAAGAAGAGACCATGAGCCACAGCTTCCTTCCAAGGTTCACCCCTTGGGTTAGTCACTGGATGTTCCATCCTCATAGTTTCAGAGAGTTCAGTCTAAGGTCGACTGGCTCCTAGACAGGAGCATGAGGGTAGAAGAGAGGGTGGGAGAAATCTGCCCGAGTTGATGTGGTCAGGAAGCAGAGAGAGAGAGAGACAGAGACAGAGAGACAGAGACAGAGAGACAGAGATGGAGAGACAGACAGAGAGAGACAGAGACAGAGACAAAGACAGAGACAGAGACAGAGACAGAGAGATAGAGACAGAGAAAAGAAGGAAAGGGTGGCCAGGGATAAGAGTGTAGCCTTCCAGACCACACTCCCAGGGACCATCTCCTATGATTACATTCAGCCATGAACTCATCATTGGATTCAATGGATCCCCACCTATGAACTCATGAGACTTTAGGGGGACATATTAGGTGTAAGGAATCATGCCTCCAGTGACCCTAAGATCTGCTACTAAGCCTTTCTTCTTTAAAGGTTTCACTGTGTCCCAACAGTGCCAAGCTGGGGACCAGTCCTCTGATTCATGGGAATTTGCTGAACATTCTAGATCCAAGCCATAGCACCATTCCTTTCTTCTCTTTTTATTTGGAGGGGGATTATTCATACATGTACCCTAGAAGATAGATATTTGAAACAATATAAAATATGAAGGGTGCCGAAGAAAATCTAGAACATTCCAGAGGCATGTTCTTTTATCTACTTTCTCCAATCAAGACACAGACACATATGAGCCAATCAGCATATAGAGACCACAGAATTATTGAAAATGAAACTGGATGAAGTGATGAATGGCACAGCGAGGACTTCTCACTTTCGGTTGTGTTAATTCCTTTGCCATAGCAGGCCAAATCAAGTCAAACTCCATCTAGCCTGGAGTTCCTGTTCTATAAAGTTTTAAGAGCTGTAAGTTACAGTTAAAGACACAGTTGTAGGAAAAGTCAGTCGAAGGGTAGCCTCAAAATAGCTGGTGCCTGTGGAAGGCACAGTCAGATGTATTTGCCCAGCTGCCCGATGGGGACTGAAGGCCTCCCAGGCACTTGCCAGAGGCCCATAAAAGGCTCACCTACAGCTGCTTGTGAAATTGGTTCCTTGTTAATGAAAGTCAACCAGGAGTCATATGAGCCAGCGGCAGCTGGACAGAGAGGGGGCCGGGTGCCAAGCCGAGCAGGAAATGGCCAGGGGCCAGGGTAAACAACCAGGGGCAGGAGCCGAGGTGATGTCTGTCCCAGGATAGCTCTGCAAGGCACTGCTTTCCAAGGGTTTGGCGAGGGCAGCGTGGTTTATTTTCAGTCAACCTGGGTATGCCCTCACTTACTATGGGAGCCTCAAATTTGCATGTCTACTTTAAGAGACCCTCACAAATACACATAATCAAATGATAATTTATGCCTTCTGTGAAGATTGGAATCGAGTGTGGCTTGACGCAACTGCAAAACAGAACAAATCTGGAAACCCTGGCAGGCAACAGAGGGGAATGGAGGGAGCACGTGTTTCGCGGAGCTTTGGAAGGGAGGCTGAGCAAAGGCTGGAAAACTTCCTGGCACTGGGCTCCTTCCAAAGTCCCCAAGGGGACTTTCTGCAACAGCTGAGGGATGGCCTCTCTGTCTCACAGCCCCGATCCGGCATAACTGTATCCACCAGTACCAGGTACAGAGCAGGCTTGTGGTAAACATGTGGGGAACTGATCAACAATACTGGGAATGTTCACAATACAACACTCCTTTCAGGTTTGGAAAGGGTCAGGTCTTGCCTTGCTCCATGCCCAGCTTGACATGAAAGGAGAAAGCCAGCTCACACAGGACATTCTGAGCTGTTCCATGCAGCCACTGTCTCGCGTCGCACTAGGTGTCTGAATATTCCTCTGATCCTAAGAAGGCACAGTTCCCCAGCAGTCTTGTATGAATGATTCTTTCCATGAAGCACTGCCCAGACCCTCCTGTCTAGTGTCAAGTCTGACATTTCATTGTATGTTAAACCGGCCCTGTTTCTAAGAATGACACGAATTCCTTGTAACCATTTCTTTTTCTTCTTACTGACATCACTTGATTGTGGGATTAAAACGCATCAGCTAACTTCAGGGTGCATGTTGTGAACACCTTTGGGATTCCCCGCATTGCCTGTACCACCACATTTCTCCAGGAGTGATCTCTCAGTCTGCAAAAGGGGATCCCAAGTAATACAGGATCTTCTCTGATACTGCGATCTGCCCATGGTTCACATCAGCACCCAAGTTGGCCCACATTAGGTTATCACTACCTTTCTCTTAGGGATTTGCAATTGGGTTGAAAGAAATGAATAAATAGGGACCAGTGTCTGTGTTTGGCTTCAGTATAACTTTTGGAACTGATTGTAATGTGCACAGAGAATTAGAGCACATCTCTGTGTAGAGTAAAAGCAAAGGGGGATATGAAGAGGTTTGGCTGCAGTTTCTGTTGTTGGCATCTGAAGATGACTTTTGCATCTTTACAATAAATTCTTGTTGATTGAGTCACTTACCCTTACTGGTTTCCTGACACTGAAATCCAGAATGACACTACATTTCAGCATAGATTTCTCTTGCTCCAGTCTCCTCTGCATCCCCAAGTCTACTGATTTCTAACTTGCCTCAGCTTTACTCAGGATCATAACATGACTTCTGTTTTCTTACATCACCATGACACACCTCACCCTCAGAGCACTCCCTAAACTGGCATTCACCCCAAATGATTTTTTTTTAGCCTCTGCAATATGCTCCTTTGCTTAGGTCTAGTGTTTCCCTTTCTCCGTCTCTAAATGTGTCCCTTAGATCACCTCTCTTGCTTCCCACAGTGCTGCCCAGGGGTGGAATGGTCTTCCTTCAGCATTTTACCATACAAATAACCTACATTGAGCACTTAGATGTGTTTTCTCTTTTGCAAATACAATGGTCTACTTGATGCCTTAAGTTACAAATAATAAATGACCCCAATTTAAAAGCTGGACTCTCGGTGGGCACCTCATATCTAAGTATTTGGCTTTGATGTGATGAATGTATTTAATTTTTATAAATATCGTAACAAAGGTTGACCTGATTAACACTGGCCTAATCTACGGAAGCAATGAGGGATCTAAATTATGTTCTTGGCTCCTCTGGGAAGCTAGTGTCTCTTTCTCAGGAGAAAGACTTGAGGGTTCTCCAGCTCTAGGCAAGGTATGGGGGTGAAGCAGTGTTCTTTCAGCTGTGAAGAAAAGAAAATGTTGGGGGAAATACACAATGTCATTCATTTTATATCTCTGTCTCTTTCTGATATCAACTATGTCATGAAATGATAGCATGTGTGACGTAGGAGACCTTGCTCAATAACTAGCTGCTTAACCATCTGATGAAAAGATAACCAGAAGGGGGTTACAGATGCTAAGTATTATTGGTGAGGGGCATGGCAAGGAAAGAGAAATAGTGCTGTACATAGAACAGGACTGAATATCTTAGGGTCTATAGGGTCACATCATTCAATATGACACATGATGTTTGTTATAAGATACGTTAGGGCCACTCTAACTTCTTGATTGTATGCAAAATCATCCCGCATCTTGTGCCACCCAAATGTTTAAGCTGGTCATCCAGTCTCGTCGTTCAAGTCAACCTCCTTATTTATTGTGTATCATGCCTTGCCTTGGGCGTAATTCTTAAAACATTCCTGTTTTTGATTCATCACATTCTTTCTCTAACAAATGGTTTGGTAATAACAGGCAAAAATGGTGATGATTTAAAGAAAATAAAAGTTGTATAGTAAGTATCCAACATAAGGGATTATAAGGATCCTTTCACGTCTACACATATGGAAAAGGTCTCTCACCGCCTTATGCTCTCCACTGGACCTCTCCTCTATTCCTTCTGGCTTCCTGTGGTTCCCTGCCAAAAGACATTTTTCTGTCATTCATTGGAATTGTTTTAATTTTACTTTGGAGTGGGCTCCAGCTTGTTTAAGTGTGGGAACACACTTTGGTACAAATAATCACAATGCTTGAAGTTTGAAATAGAGCCTAAGTAGTAGGAATAGACAGTCAAGGTAATGTCTAAGAGGTTTTCACCAGGAGAACTTCTGGGAGAAGGAAATCCTATATGATAGTGAAAATTATACAGTGACCCCAAACGCACATTGGTGAGTTCCTGATTGCCAGAGTTCTGGGGCCTCTGTACACATGGACATGCTGTGGATTTAGTAAATCAGCTCACTAAACTCTAAAATGCAGCCACAGAGCGAGTATTAGGTTCCAGTGGAGAAAAGGGATGGAACATTGCAGGAATGGAACACTGATTTTTCTAGTTATATTCCAGACCAAAGTTTGAGTAACTTTACAGGCAGTCCACAATGTCATCTCTGGAATCTTCATCCTCTTACTGCCTAGCTACTCTGTCTGGAGATCTCTCTCCATCTTTAAATAAAAGAACAGAATAATGTAGGGAGTTTAGAAAACTAGATTACAAAGGACTAAGACTTTTTGAAATGCTGGAAACATGGAAATCTAAGGAAAGGAAGTGAAGTGTCGGTCTCAACACTGTGGGACCTGATTGAATGTGGAACACATTAGAAAAGAAAGCATAAATGTTGAAGGAGACTTCTGATATGTTTGTATTTTCAACTTCCCTTCCTTCTCTGGGCTTGTGGGTAGTGGATCACATGAATGAGGTCTCTCAGGCAAATAGCTCGAGGTGGAGAATAGAGAAAGAAACGAGATGAAAATTTGTCTACTTTTTCCGCATAAGGGAAATTTCCAGCAATCATTGTATTCTTCCAAAAGATGCCTTTGGGAAATCAATTTTGGGGAAAAGGGCAGATGACAGATGATCGCCATGGAGTTGGCCTAGAAGATCCCGAATCTTAGTCTTCATGCGCCCCCTAGTGTAGCATCAAGGGCAGCTCGTGGGTCATTGGGTTGACGCTGAAAATCTGTCTTTCTTAATTACTCCTTTGATGAACGAGAAATGTCCATAAGAGATAAATTAGAAATATATTAAAGTTAAACAATAAATTAAGTTTGAAACTCTAACAATTTAAGGATACAAATTAATAATTGTTTTAAAAAACAAGGAGCTCTGCTATGCTCAGGACCAAAGGAAGTGGAGATTGGGTAGTTGGATTTACCATTGTGTAGAGCATAGTCTCACTTTACAATGTGCAGATGAATCCTCCGGGGAAGCTTCATACAACATTATGGGTTTTTTTTTTCCAGTCATTCTAAGTTGATCTTGATTTTCCATCTTTGCAATCTCCAAAATGGTGTTTTGGACACTGGTCTACATGACGGACAGCTCTGTCTCCTCCAATGGCCCTGCCTATTATTATCCTGTTGTGAGTTATTTCAGAGCTGTCATCTCTGCAAACCCTGTTAGGACCCCTGCTGGAACCTTGTGTGGTAATCCCCACACCCATTCCTTTCAGAGCATTATAAACTTGTTAGCTCGAAGACAACTAACGATCTTGCATTTCCGGAACCCAATGGGACCAATTCCCATAGCATTTTTGCTGCCTCTGACACTGGATTATTAATCATTACAGATTGCCCTGTGATTTCTTGAGGTCAGTTTGTTTTTCCAAGTGGGTTGTGTGCCTGCAGGAATGGGGGCTGCCTGATGTCATTTGGTTTCTTCTGGGGGGGTCTTGCACCATGCAAGGAATGTGGGAGGCAATTATAGAATTAGTTGGCTGGTTTCCTACTGTAGACTTTGACTTGAAAATATTCCAAAGCTATTTCTTAAGGGAATTTTGAATCTAAAGGAGAAGAGGAAGGAAGGCTGGGAAGTCACTGGGTACCTAAAAACTATGAAGCAAGCTCCTCTAAGGAGGAAGTGTGCCTCTTGTCACATTTATGAAGATGTGGGCTGGACTTCTACTTGAACTGAATTCTACTTACATTTACACTTAAAATAACTCTGTGCAAAAAAGTCTAGACCTCCTGGGGGGATGGAGAGAGAGAGAGAGAGAGAGAAAGAGAGAGAGAGCGAGAGAGCGAGAGAGAGAGTAATAACAAAGAGGCTTGATAGCTGTACACAAGATGAAAGGAAACATTTTCATGCATGGTAAGGTAACAGGTGAAAAATTCAAACCAAAGGAAAGATACTCTATAAAGAGTGAGAAAAAAAAA
>PVKN010015811.1:0-18244 GCA_004027915.1 Capromys pilorides
CCTAGATAGCAAAAAATGTGGTATTTTTAAATGTGACTTTCCACACATTTTCTTAAAATGACTATAGATACAAAAACTAACAATGCTTAAAAAGTTGCTTGAATTTTTTTTTTTAATTTTCAAGGTTTTTTTCTGAGATAAAGTTACTTGTCCACTTGCTAGTATTTTTATAAGTGTTTCAGCAACTTTTTGATAAGAAAACTGAACCAGTCTGAGCCAGGAAAGAGCAAGGAAGACTGGGTTTTCTGTCTCTCCTTCTCTTGCTTTTTACCAGCTAAAGCTGCTCTGCACAGGGCGAACCACTGGGCTTGAGGTGACAAACGGCAGCAGAGAAGCAAGACAATCAAAGATCTGGATTATGAGTCACTTCTCCCTGTCTTGCACTTCAAAACAGAAAGACTTTATTTTTCTGCAAGGCCTTTTGAAGATCTTTCGAGACTACTTGAAGCCATTCTCAAGGTCCAGGAATCTTCCCATCACCCGAGTGTCTCTTTTTCCACCTGAGAGGCCTTCCCATCCCATCAAGAAAGAAGCAAACAAAATGCCCACCCTGCACACCAGGCAGTGCCAGCAAGGCCCCCCTCAGCAGCCTTCCAGGGAGCCTTGGAGATCCTCTGCTTCTTGTTTGGCCCCTTGGGAACATTCTCCCATTGTCTACCCACTACGCGCATCTTCATTCACGGTGACAAGTTAAAGTTCTTCATGCAAGGCACCCAGCACAATGTTCTGTACAAGGCAACACCCCACAGCAATCAGCTGAACAAAAAAATCTATTACAGCAAAGTGTTTAAGTACATTAAATGTATTCTACTGTATTTTTAAGTATATTCTACTGCTTAATTTATCATCTTATTTCACAGTTTCAAGCATTTTTAGAGAGGTCGACATAGTATACTATTAGACTATCTTAAAGATGGATTTTGTCTAGGAAGTAATAGCATTGAAACACACAGACTAATGCAGCTTTAACAGTACATTATCAGTGGTAATACAAGGGCTAAGTTAGACTGCATTAAAATGATTACACAGACAGGGGTTGCCCAAGCGCTGGACATATGTTTTAGTGAACGTAGCCTTTAACGATTTAAATACAGTTCAACCATGAAAGCTATTAAGCTGTCATGCCAGGGAAAAACGATACAGACAGGCAAACCATTAGGCTGGCATATGCCTGACAGCACAAGACTGATGCCTAAAAAGCAATACGGTTACTATCTCTTGCTCAAATTCACTAGTAAGGTTATCCGTCTCCCCAAGTTCAGCAGCCTCTTCTCACAAGTGAGAAGACACAGGAAGAAGGTGACACTTCTGGTCAGCAATTCACGGCCCACTGAAAATTTTCTATCTGATTATGAGGCCAATGAAAAGCGAAGGAAACCTCAACGCTGACCTTTGAACAAGTTCTCAAATATGCAAAATACACAGTTAAGCAAAATTGACTGCTTGCATTTGAGCACCCAGGTTTTCACTAATCAAGAACAGATTAATAGTTATACAAACCGGGATCATTTAGAGCGCAACAGCAATGAGCTTCTAGTATCAGTGCCCATGAACCACATAAATCTTTATAATGTGTCCATGTTTAGGGGCCAAATGCATTGGATAAGGTAGCCAGAAAACCCGCACAGTTAATCGTAGGCTACAAACATATTAACATATGGCTGGAAGCACAATTAGTCATCAGCCTTCCACCTCACTGGAGCACGGGTTGATACGCCTCTGGAGAAATACCATTGCTGAGGAAGAGAGAACAATCGTGAGCTCCAGAGAACGTTCTGGAAAGTCCATTTTGGCCGGGTGCTAGTGGTGGAGTTACAAATATTTTAATGCTGTAGGAAAGCGGAGTAAACTGAGCAAAGCTAAATCTTCAAGGATTTATCACCCATGTGGAAAAAGTAGGTAAAGGAGAATGCAATGCAAACTGAATAAAGCCGGTGGAAGACGAGTGGGCAAATATCGGACCTCCCCCGCTCCCTCCCCAGTGAAATGTCCCAGGGAATTTTCCAGCCTCCTCACAGGATCACTTGATTCTTCATAAAATCATGGCTGAGATATTGAAGAGCCTAAGAAATCCAGTTTTACAGAATTAAAGGTGGAGATTCTGAAAGCTGGTTCAAAATATTTCAGGTAAGTCCATTACCACCACTAGGCTTTGTAGGTTGTTTCCTAATGGCCCCTCTACAGTATGCGTGTGTGAGACTACTCTGGAAATAAAACCCATATATTTTTTTTATTCCACCTGGAAATTCCTTCTCTAAGCCTAAAGATATTCTATCCTGTCTCAAGACCCCTGCTCGTCCAACCCCTGCATGTCTGGTCCCCACAAGGCAGACGTTCCCTTATTATTTTGCAATCCCTGGTATCATTTTCTCTTTTTCTTATCCAATCCCTGACATTCTCTAATAGAATTTCAGGTAGCTGAAAATGCAAGCATGACCTATGAAACCTAAGATGGAGACGAAAGCCTCAAAGGACGGAATCAAGGCAGCACACCTCTCTAGAGAACAGTAGTGCCAAGGGTAGCGTGCACACGTGTGGTCCCAGCCCTTGGGAGCCTGAGGCAGGAGGATCACGAGCTCACAGCCAGTGTGGGCGACACAGTGAGTTCAAGAACAGCCGGAACCACACGGCAAGACACTGTCTCCTAGCAAATAACCAATGGCCAACTCTCCTACAATAGTTCTTCCGGTCATACCAAAAGTTCAGACTGAATCTGTCTGTCTGTCTGTCTGTCTGTCTGTCTGTCTGTCTATCTATCTATCTATTTGTAGTACCAGAAATCAAACTCACGACCTTGTGCTTGCCAGGTTGGTGCTGTGCCACTGAGCCCTGACCCATGTGGTATTTATATTTATGTTTTTGCAGAACACAGCATATGTGTGTGTGGCACTTAGCTATACCTGGCAATGCCTTGTTATCATGATTTGTCACATACCGTGCCTAGTTGGGCATTTGGGTTATGATTATAGGCTGATTGAAAATGTTAACAGATGCTTTGTATTTGTTCTATCATTTTAACTACTGTGAATTGTATAGTTCTATGGCCTAAGTACCTTTCGACTGCTGTACAAATAAATATGCGCCTCCAGTACTTTCCCCTCTTCTCTAGATAACGCTCTGTGGTTGTTAAACAATAACTCCTTATTCTTCCCTGCCTGCTCCGTGCTCAATGTCAGCTCCATAAGTCTACGCAGTTGATGACTTTAGGAAATGCACACAAGTGGAATCACAACACTGTCTGTTTATTTCATTTCCCACAGAGTTTTCACAGCTCACGCATGTTGTAGCATGTGTCACTATTTTCCTTCTAATTTAAAATTGAATACCTTTCATCGTACGTACATCTCACATTTTATGTGTCTACTTAGCTGTGGATACCTCCTCAGATTCCTTTTATGTTTTGAGATTGTAAATAATTTGCCACGAACATGAGCATACAAATTTTGGCTCAAGGCCCCAACTCTACTCCTTTGGATGACATGCCCAGAAGTAGAATCACTGGGTCACATCATAATACTATATTAATTTTCTCAAAATAACTATACTGTTTTTCATCACCATTACACTATTTTATATGTTCAGCAAGAAAGAATTCACACAGTTCTACCTCACATCTTTCCTAGTTTCTGCTGTCTTCTGCACCTTGGCTAGCAGCTGTCCTGAGGGCTAGGGATGGCTATTTCCTTAGAGCTTGAGTTGTTATTCCCTAATAAGCTCAGATGCTGAGCGCTGCTCATGCGCTTCCTGGTAACTTGGTCAGCTTCTCTGGAAGTATGTCTATTGCCATTTGTGCTACACCTTTCTAAAAATAATAATAATAATAATAATAATAATAATAATAATGATAATAATAATAATCAGCCCAGTTTATCTTTGCTGTTGACACGGACAGTGTTCTCAAACAGCTTCCTGCATCTAATTTCCTAAACCAGCCCTTTGGGCCAGAAATAGAGTTCTTTCATAGTATGATATTCCATATGGAAAAATAAGTCACCAAAATATCAACTGTCTACTGTGTCTTTTTCAAAAAAAAAAATTACAGATATCTGTACTGTCCTTTGTGGTGAAATAAGCACGAAAAACCACTGTCCCTCTATCTGTACTCTGTTAAGTCTTCCCCACCGACTACCCAAAACAAGGCTCTTGTGAAAACCTCTTCCCCAGCGACTCAGAGCATCACAGTCTCCACAATAACGCAGAAGCAGTAGAGGCAGCTGTGGAGGCCTGGGCTTCCGGAAGCCCTGCTGTCCGCTTCCACAGCCCTCAGCCCCGAGCCCTGGACCTTCCTTCCACACTGCGCCAGGGTCTGGGAGATGAAGGGTGCCAACCAGGAAAGTCTGAATTCGTTGTGCAAGGCAACAAATTCCTTTCATCGGCTTAGCTAAATACATACATGCATGGTTCCAATAAAATTTTAATGTTGTATAAATTCCAGAGGTCATCAGTTCATATCAAAACCAATATTTTGAGCCACACACATGAACTAATGCTAGGGAAAAAGAGATGACTGAACTTGGGTCCCTGATGGGTGATAACTTCAGTTGCCACACTGCCCTAGGGCAAAAGAGATCCAAGAATCAAAGCAAACACTTGAAAATTGTTTTACCCTCGAACACAAAGGAAGGTGAATGCTCGTAATAGAATCGAAATTCTTTTTGTTCCAAACTGTTTTAGAATTTGAAATTTACACTCATGTCGTCTGGCCTAAAATAACATTGAAAAAATTAATTTTTCTCTTCTAAAAACAAACAAGAGTTACTCATCTCTTCTTTTTAATTCACAAGTCTCCACTTGGCACATTTTTCTCAAGTGTTGACAACACAGGGAAATACTATGTCTGGCCGTAGAGAGGGGTGCTACAGCGGGGAGAATGACATCAGCCCTTGAACTCTCTGCTCCACGTGAATAACAAGAAAGTGACCCTCACCGAAACCAAGGCTGTCAGCCAGTTACATTTTACTGTGCTGTTTTAAGCACGTATCAGGGGTACAATTTTCCCCGAAGCCAGCTGGTTGTCGACCAAGGTAATACTCCTCTAAGGAATGATCAAAAGTATAAACA
Source organism: Capromys pilorides (assembly GCA_004027915.1). Taxonomy (NCBI): domain Eukaryota; kingdom Metazoa; phylum Chordata; class Mammalia; order Rodentia; family Capromyidae; genus Capromys; species Capromys pilorides. The sequence continues at coordinate 5,062 of PVKN010015811.1, forward strand.
CTGCTACACTTCTGTATCACCATGGATAAATGATTTTATTTCCTAAATGTGTTCCAATTTCATTGAAATAAATGGATTTTTACACCATTACGAAACAAAAATCCTATGTAGCTCCATAGTCCATGGGCAAGACTAAAAGTCTTTTGGGTCTTTTTTTGGATGTGACCCAAAGAGAAAACTCAAAGAATGTTTCAGCAAGAATTACACCTGGAGGGTGGACAACGAAGAGGGCACAGAAAAGAAGAAAATGAATTTCATAATCCATTAAAAGCAGAATCATGGAAGAAGATCATTAGATAGCAGTTGAGTTCAGAAAGAATGTAGTGGAGAAAGTCAGAACTGTGCACAATACATGCACTAGTTATTTGTTAAAGAAAGCGGAGAGCATAGAAGCACAGAAATCTCAAGAATGATAGTATGAACAGTTGCTGCTCTTGGGATATCAGTGAGAAAGTCAAGTCATAATAGTTGTTGGAAAACGATTCAGAATTTAAAAATCCACTCTCATCAACACTCGCTTCCCCTTCACTTCCAGCTTGTCCAGAGTCCGCTTGTTAGAAAGCGATATCTTGGCATTAGCTAAAAATTTCCTCCATGTTGAGATTCAGTTAATGGCCAAGGGACGCAGCACCAGGAACCCTGAAAGAGTTGTGCTACATCTCAGCTGATGTTTCCTGCACCCTGGACTTGACTACGTTCTTCAAGTTGCCATTTGAGTTTCCTAGTGACTAAATCATTGGGCATTCTAGAATGCATCTGTAGTTGCCTGTTAAAATGAAGTGAGCTGTGTTTCAGGTAGCTTATTCTGGTTGGCTTTGTCACTGTTCATTACTCAGCATGGACATAAAATGAAACTCTAGTTGTAGGGAGGGAGAAGTTGTTGATGATCCATTCAATAAAAAGTAAGTGTTTACTCTCCACCCAAAAAGCCAAACTGTAAAAATCAATTTATATCTAGATTTAATTTTTTAAATTGTTAATATATATATATATATGCATATATATTTATTTGGTTCAGGGTCTCACTATGCAGCTCAGATGCATAGTGATCCTCCTGTCTCAGCCTCCCCAGTGCTGGGATTACAAGTGTGCACCACCATGCCTGGTTTTGGTGGCTGGCTCAGCATGCCCATGGATCTGGGGATAGCACAGCATGCGGTACCAGGGACTGAACTTGGGTCCTTGCAGTTACCATGTAGGTGCTTAGATTGCTGAGCTATCTCCCCAACCTCTGGATTTGAGTTTTAAGGAAAAAAATTCTCGGGATTTATTTCTGTATAAGCCATCAAAATATAAAAAATTAATTCCTATTTGATTTGAATATTCTATTATGTAATATTTGTATGGACTAGAATAGAGTAAATGATTATGGCCTATTATACCACCAGAATAAGACATGCCTACAACAACTAACACTGTGAGCAATACGGTCATCTATTCTGAGGAGTGGTCAAGAAGGTTTAGCACTTATTGATGTATTTTATCACTATCATTACTTTGTCATCTTGCTATATACCATCACTAATTAAAAAATTTTCACTCTAATAATTTTATTATAATGTTTAATTATCTATAATTTATTATGGAATTATTTACATTTTTCATGTAAGAATTAAGTGGCTCTTCACCTATTTAATGTCACAAAGTAACTTGAATTTAGATTCTAGCAAGAATATGGTAAAATCTTAAAAATGTTACAGGCAATATAAATTGGCAAAAGCCCTTCGAGAAATTTTATGGGAACATATTTATTTTAAAAAACTATGAAATATTTAGATCCATGGAAAAAGTAATCCCAGTTCTCACACAGAATCCAAAAGATATAAAATACCAGATTCTTGGCTTAAAATAGTCATGTGTTTGTGTTTCTATGTGTCATCTGGGTTTAAAAAAAGTTTCAAATTTTTCTTAAAAACTCTGATTTATAGCTTTAGATTTAGGGCCACTCGTTAAAGACCAGAGTCGGCAGGTGTGATGGTGCACACCTGCGATCCCAGCACTCTGCGAAGCCAAGGAAGAAGATCACCACTTCAAGCCCAGCCTAGGCAACTTGGCGAATTTCTGTCTCAAAATTAAAAATAAGAAACGAAAAGGGCTGACATTGTAGCTCCATGTGAGAGCCCTGATTTCAGTCTCCAAGAATAGCAATCAATCTATTGACCGATTGATATCCTGTCATTTCACTATAAATAACTTCCACTCAAAGGGGCAAAGTATTTTAGAAACATTAATTTAAGTACTTCTACAGCTATGGTAGGTTGAACCCTGCCTCGGTAATGTTGTCTGGTCTACAAACCTTTGCCAGCCATTACCTCAGAACAGCCAGATGCAAGGAGAATGATGGTCCTGCACAGCAGAGCCCCTATGCTGAGGATCAGGCTGGGAGCGGCCTAGTCCACCCTTCAGCGAAAAATCAGAGGGAATAAAAACGGAATCTGGACAAATGGCATGATCCTGTTCAAAGATGAATGAAAGAAGCAAAACAGAGAGTGAAAGGCACAGAGCCTACTGAAAAGGCGAAGCTGAAGATCACTCGGTTCGTTCAGAGGAGAAGCAAGACTACAAGAGGGATCTACTCAAGATCGAGAAGGAAGAGTTAAGTTGCTGAGGCAGGAGGTTAGGTCCCACCCAGCTGGCTGGGCAAGTGGACATCGCCATCAACTACTGAGATCCAGGACACGTGCACCCAGCCCTGCCCCTGAGCGCAAGGAGACAATGCCATCTTGGATCTTCTGGTGCAAGACCAGGTACAGCTTGTGCTAGGATGGCCAAGATCTGGTGTCAGCCGAGGAGCAGCCACGGACCTCAGGGCCACTGGGGGGCTCTTTCTCTGCCACCTCTGTCCCCTTTCACCTTTAGCTGCACCACGCTCACTCTGCACAGCATGCCCCTTGGCCTACCGCTGACACCATTAATAGATGTGAAACTTCCCTTTTGCGTGTTCCTCTCTCATTCTTCATTCAGGACAGGAGCCTAGGAAGGATCCCTGAAAAATGCAGCAGCTCGCAACCATGCAGCACAAGCACTGTGTACTCTCAAAGGAATGCAAGGCCTGTCCTCCAGGAAGGAGGACCAGGACCAGAAACTGCGGGACCAGGAAGGCTGGGGGAGCAAGGGTGCAGCTGGGGCTTCGAAGTCTCACGTGGGGTGAAAACTGCACTAGTACAACTAAAAGCCACAGGGTGACAGTGACGGAACAGTGTCCTGTCAGGGCCGTAACATCCCCCGCTGCTCTCTGCTGCCACAGGGCTCCGGAGGCAGCCAAACTCACACATATTTGCTGAAAGAATGAGCAGGGATATTCTAATAAATCCCCATAGAATGTGATAACAACAGTTGCACATTTTTACACAGAAATTTAGAAATCTAAGCATATACAAAATTGTAGCCGGTCAATCCTACCGCATTTTTTTCCTTGTCTCTTACTTTCTTTTAATACCTTTTTTGTTTTCTTATAAAAATCATTTACTAGAGAGAGAGAGAGAGAGAGAGAGAGTATAGTATAACTAAAATGACATTAGAAGCAGCACACATCTAAAAGACCAGAGACAGGCATCCCAAGCATAGTTTTAATGTTACACGTTGCGATACCAGTTCTGCCAATAACCCACTACGACTATGGAATATTGGACTAGGCATGCAACTACTGTCTCTTAGTCCAATGAGAAGAAATTTCTGTATCAATAATGATTAGAAAAATTATCATGTCTACATCCTGTGCTCTGAATAACTACCATGAGGACAACAACATATATTGTATCTATTATTGGGAACATACTACTAATGTGTTTTGAAACTGTCACATTATTTCTTAGTAAAAGTAATAAAAAAAAATTTGAAAAGGAAATAAAAAAAGAATGAGCAGGGAAACACTGGCTTCCACCGTGAATGTGAAACACTTCACGTACAAGAAGCAAACACAGGAGACCTCGGCAGAGAGAGGAACTCGCTTCTCTCTCTCTCGCTTTCCCTGGCCACAGCTGGCACGGGCAAGTTTCCTCTGGTTTGCGCCATCCCTTCTGAAAGACCAGACGCACGGCTGAGGAGCCCGGCCTTGTCTCCCTCTTTCGTTCCCTCTCCTGAAGCCTGCCCGGCTCTGCACTGCCAACAGGATTACCTCGGAGAAGGAAGACAAAGGGAAGACCGACACGCTTCCCAGCTGGGAGCAATTTAAAGGACGTCGCGTGCAAATCAGACACTACTGGCAGGCGGCATTCTTGGAGCACGGGTCACAACAAGTGCACCACAGCCACGCGGCAGGAGCCGCTGCAACAGTGACAAGGGATGGGCAGTCTGGCCGAGCAGAGACGAAGTCTCTGACCGAAGGGGTCAAACTCATTTTCTTTCTTAAAAATACTATGAAAGCCAAGGCAAACACGACTCTAGGTTGGACCCTATCCCAAGGTTTGCAGAACAGACCTTCAGGAAACATCTTTATGGAAAATGGGCTTTGCTTTTCCAAATGTCAAGATGCGCTTGCTACCACGTTACCTTTACCCACAAAATTAAACCCTAAATGAGGCGGACTTCTACTGCGGCCCATTCTGGTGTTTCTCAACATGCGACAGAAACTTACCAGTACAAATACTCATCTTGCTGCAGACCTAACAACAGAAGAGACTCAGTGTTGCCAGAGATGGACATCTGAGTTGTTATTCCAGCCTATCTCTAAAGTGCAGAAAAGAGATGAGTATCCGAGACAGTACATAACCCTAAGGGTTCAGCAGCACCCCTGTATGCTCCCAAATGCTATCTTCAGTGGACAATTACGATGGTCAGCATTTTAAGTAAGCACAGGGAAGCATTCTAGAGCTTTGAATCACTTCCTAAACAAGGAAAAAAAAAAAAAAAAAAAGTAAACTTTAGCATATTGAGCTATCCCTACAGGAAATGTCCAGTGCCTGTACACACTGATGAAACATGGAAAAGCGTTTCCAGTTGGAAGATGCCCAACTGTGTGTGCGGTCCCTCGCAGAGAAATAAGTTGCCAAGAATACCTATGATAGATGGCATACATTTTTATTAACTAAACACAGGTTTAATAATCCTATCAAAAACTTAAGTTTTACGTTTGTGGATGAAGCTCAGTAGTAGAGCTCTTGCTTAGCATGTATTAGACCTGAGTTCAACATCAGAAAATAAATTAAACTAGAAAAGTAAGATAAATTGTACTTTTTTTTTTTTTTTTTTTTGTGGTACTGGGAATTGAACTCGGAACCTTGTGCTTGCCAGGCAAGTGCTTATTCTACTGAGCTATCTTCCCAGCCCCAAAGTAAGATAAATTTTAAAAACTTTCTAAAAATATATAAAAGGCAAATATAAATGTTTATCACATTTACTACTCCCACCTCTAACAATACCACCACTAGCTGTGGACAAAGTGGCAATTTCGGCCGTCACTCTGAGGAGCTGGGCCAGGTCACCGTCAGTCAGAGTGAACTAATGTCATGAAAAGAGTCAGAGTTTACTTTGGGACTCACAAGGAGCAGAGGCTGGAAACCCTGAAGCTCCAGAGGATAAGGTCCAACAAGGACGCTCTCCACCTAGAGTCCTGGTGTGGGCTGGTGGGAGACACCTACGGCTTCCCCTAGTGACAGCCTCTTTCCTGAGGTCACCCACTGTGCTCACCTGCTGCACCTTAATTATATTCAGGGTGTGTGTGGGCGCGCGTGCGTGTGCAGGGTTTCGATTACACAGCTTGAACTCATAGTTACACTCCTGTTTTCAGCCTCCCCAGTGCTGGGATTACAGGTGCATGCCACCACGCCCAGACTTGGTCTTGGCTGAGCACGCCAGGGATGGGGCATGTGGTGCCAGGGATCGAACTCCAGCCCTGGCGCTTCCATAAGCAGGCGCTTAGTCCACTCAACTATCTTGCTGGCCTAATTACCTTATTAAACATATAAATTGATGCTTCTAAATTTGTTACATGTGATCTGTTTAGTTCTGATGTTGATTATGTCCATTATTTCCAAAAAATTAAAAAAAAAACATAAACAGAGTTTTTTTATTTTTTGGATGACCCAGATTCCTAAATAACTTATGTGAAATAATTCTATCATGAAGAAAACAACCATTTCTCATAAATCTACCAATAAAATGACATGCTCTGGGCTTGGGAAATAGCTCAGCAGTCTAAGCGCCTGCCTGACAAGCACAAGGACTCCGGTTCAGTCCCAGGACCATACGCTGTGCCCTCAGGCTGGCCTTGAAACTGGGTGTGATGATGCATGCCTGTAATCCCAGTTCTGGGGAGGCTGAGACAGGCAGATCACTGAGTCCAAGCTGCATAGTGAGACCCTGCACCAAATAAATAAATAAATAAATATTTTAAAAAATAAAGTGACATGCTCTGTAAAAACATATGGCTATATTTACAGACAGATCTTTTTATTTTTATTTTTTATTTATTTTTATTTATTTATTTTTGGCAGGACCAGGGTTCAAACTCACAACCCTGTACTTGCCAGGCAGGTACTTGTGCCACGGACCTATCTTCCCAGCCCCTCAGACAGATCTTTTTCACACTTAAAAACTGACCACACTTGAGGTTCATATATTTTAATCCACAGCTTCAAACGTATCCAAGAAACCTCCAGGAGGATGAATCTTAACGTAACCCTTAATGTAACCGAGCCTGGGGCCCAGAGCGCCACTGCGCCAGAGCACAGCACTGGGACAGGACACAGGTGGAATCTGCCTGGCTCTGCATGACTGATGCTGAAATCAGAACTCGTAGCTGGCCTAGAGGAGCGGGGAGCTGCCCCCGAGACAGTGAGGAGAAAGAGACCGCAAGGAAAAGACAAGCGCGGCCCAAATCTTCATGTGCTCAGTGAGCTGCAGCCACTCCTTGTAGAAGGCCAATTCCCAGAAACTATAAGCTTCCATTATTCCTGTAATACCGCCATGCACACCAGGCTGAACTCCTTAGGCATAGAGCTCGTAGACAATCACACACCAAGGAAATGTCCAGGTGCCCATAAAGAACTAAGCCAATGAAACCCAGGTCAGTTCTGCTAATGTGTGACACTCTTTAATTATCAGTTCTTCAAAACTGAGCTGGAGTCCCGTGCTCCGTTGGCAACTGGGCTTCGGCGTGTGCAGTATGTTAAGCACATCTCCTGTGCTCGGGGCTGACACAGAAAGTTTGGGTAAGAATGTGGAGAGTGAATGACCACATAAGTCTCCAGGGTCTCCCTGCACGGCGCGAGGAATCTGCATTCAAGGTCTCCCTGGCAATGGGCCACACAGCCCACTCCACATCATTAAATCCACAGCCTTCTACTCAGAACAACACATGAAGAAGCACACTGCTCTAAGACGCACGACAGTATTTGCCCCAGTTACTTCAGAGGAGAAAGAACTGAGAGGGCAATCAGGAGGGGACTGGGGCCAAGAGTTACAGGTGAAAGCCAGGGCCCTCGTAGCATGCGTTAGCTCAAACTCTGGTGATAGGAAGGCACGGCTGCCACACATCTGTGGCTTTCCCTACTGACTTTCCACCAATGACACATAAAGAGATAAATGTCCACACTCCTCCCTCTTCTCATTGTCACTAACGAGGTAATCAGCCCCAGGCCAGGAAGCACATACTGGAGGCCAGGGCGGGTGCACCAAGGCGGCCAGCCCCAGGCCCTCTTCCTTGGCTCTTATCTTTGATCTCAGCATACCACACCCGCCATTTGCTTTTATTCCACAGAACTAGAGGCAGGTGGTGAGCAGATGTTTACAGAATTAGCCTTTTTAAGGAAGATAAAACTCTGCTGAAGATGCCTCTGGTATCTTCTACACAGGAGGAGAGTGGCTTAGCCACTGCCACAGCCTATACGGTGTTTGCAATCCAAGTCCTGAAGGTTTCCGAGGGCTGGACCCGCAGAGCCCAAGTCCCTGAGAATCTCTATGGGGTGTGAGCCTGCAGCTTACAGGTGTAAGCCTTCCCACCTTTCTCCTGAGGCTCTGCTCTGTGAAAAGCTGCCGCCTGCGACCAGGAGGAGGCCACGGCCTCTGCACGCTTCAGAGGCCTCAGCAGTTCTGTGTTTTATTCTGTGTCAAGGCAGGAAAAGGAAAAACAAATCAATGAGAAAAAATTAACGTGGAAGGCAGACACACAGAATTGCATATGAAAATTGGAACACATAAAAGGAAACATATAAGGGCAGAACTGAAATTACGAAAGCATGCAACATTCTAATACTTAATGAATTAAACCCTGATTCACAGGTTTATCCATAAAAGTCATCACCAAAAAACTATGTTGCCACACACGATACTTACACATATATTGTAACTTCTACACAGATATGTATTTCTATTTACATGTGCATACAGTATATATACACAGTATGATACATGTGTGTACATGTATGTCTACACATATGTGGGTCTCTGTGTAAGTGCAGAGAGAGGGAAAGAGACTGACAGTAAAACAAGAGGAACGGAAGTGTTTAACCCCAAAGTGGTGCGTCAGCCCATGCAAGGGCAGGAGCCCGGAGCCCCACAGCAGCTGGGGCTGCAGCTCTCCCCGCTCTGCCCCAGAGCCTCACTACACATCAGCAACTCGATAAATTCACTTATTGGAGGTTTAAACAATATAATTTTATACCTATATAATTCAATATGCTTATAATGAAAAATGGTAGTATCTAATTAAGATACCTAATTAAACATATTATAATTTTCCCTCCTCTTCCCAACTTTCTTTTGGGGGGTAGGGGGGTGTACTAGGAATGGCACTGTGGACCTGGCCTGCGAGGCAGGCACTGTGCCACCAAACTAAATCCCTGGCTACTCTCAAATATTTCAATGAAGTGCTTTTTTGTGTGTGTCTTTGTTTGTTGCTTCCATCCTGGGACTTGAACCTAAGACCTGGTGTGGGCTGGGTCCGAGCCTTATCACAGGGCAGCACCGCGAACCCTTTTGTGTTTTCCCTGTTTCAACTTGCAGCCTTAAGTAAAGAATGCTAAAAGAAGTTACAATTCCAATAGAAAAATTTCCTTGTAGTAGCACATGAATTCACATTTGTAAACAATTACACAAAATATAAAATTACACCAGAAAGCTACTGGATCTTCAAGCTAACATTATGCGCCATAAATAAATATGCAAATTTGAAAACATCCTTTCCTGTTATTCACTAATTGTCTAATTAGAAGCATCTGTTACAAACCAACTTGCTACTTTTTTTTTTTTTTTTTCAAATTATGTGGTATGAGAAAATTACCCTTATTATGACTAAGTGCTGCTGGCAGTTCTACCTCTTTCTGAAAAGTTAGTCCAACAAAAGATTTCACAGTAGGTCTAGTTTAGGAAGTAAGACTGCGGCATGAAACCAGGAGTTACCAGATTTCATTAACATGGAGAGAAGATGTAATATATAATAATATAATAACATCTCCAGCCTTGGAGGTGAAAGAAAGGCAAATACCGTTGAAGTACAAATGGCTTCCCTAAAGGCAGGGTGTCGTCATCAGACGCGTAGTGGAGCTCCTGTCACTGCTTTGCTGTCTTATCAGGCATCTGTACACGACCTTAGTAGCCAGGGTCACATGCTTGGCATTTTTATGCCCTCCACATTTTCTCCAATAAGATTAAGAAATAATTAAAGTATATTGGGCACATCCTTTATGTTCAGGAGGCGAAGGCCCATTCTGTAGGAAATTGCATACCACAGTTCAACTCAGAAATCAAATTTCCATCATTTCCTAATCACATGGAGAAAAACTCCTGGCTTTTGTGCTTCTAGGCTGGAAGACAGTGATAAAATTCTTCTATGTTTAGGACACTTAACCATGGAAAACTAACTGTGTCCTCTGTGGTTAGTTTCTTCCCACTGCATCCTGTACAGTCAGGGCAGGATGCTTAGTAATAAAATGTTCATTTGAATTTTTTTCCTTTTATTTTTTATACATGAAAGTACCTGAGAACACCCTCCAAAAAACGTTTCTTAAAAACTGTAAAAGACGACCTGCTAGCTACAGCAGCAAATGAAAACATGGAAAGCCCTTCATAGGCGATTCAGCTTGAAACTCCTGTAGAACCACAGTTTTAATCAATTTTTAGAAAAATAAAAGCACGCACTACGTTGTACTCCTCACAAACGATTATGGGAATTAGCCATTCTCCATACTGCGTAGTTCATAAACCTAAAATGCAGCAAAAGTCAATAATGTCTAGCATCACACAAGTGACAGCTGGGCTCTCCCTTAAAAGCATTCGATCCAGAGGACTGAATACATCTGTAGAGGACGTAATGTACAGCAGTGGTGTGTTTGGAGGCTAATCTAGCAACCAGCTAGGAGCGCGCCTCTTCCCAATCCCCAAGGGAATCATTAATCCCACAATGCAGCCTTTGCTTAGCACATTTTTAGAGCTTTTCTTTTGGAATTACCTTTACAAATTAGTTAATGAACAGTTTCAAGAAACCGCTCGTAATCACATTTTGCAGTACTCAATTTGGAAGGAAAATATTTAGATTCACAAAAGGAACTTGATTTAAGAGCAGTGACATGTGGAAGGGGAGACTAAGCGCATTAAAAGAAAAGACTGAGAAAAATTGCAAAGAAAAACAAATTCTACCGCACAGAAAGATAAACTTGAGTCCTGTGCAGCAAAAGGGACGTACCCTGGGAGCAGAATGCGGAGCGAAGTGACCGACAGCCAGGACAGCCAGGCCTGAGAACCGCAAGCACGTGGCGTTGCAAGGAACCCAGTGCATGAGGTGCAAACGCAGAGACACAGAACCTGAGCTGGACCGCCTCACGTGGAAGGATGGAGAGGTGGGTGGGGTTGGGAGCGAAAGAGGGAAGGGGTGCAGAGGGAGCTGAGAAATGTTATAGGAATGCAAACATTCCAAGGGACAAACGCGTTCCCATAAAAATCACCACGTCCTAGAATGCAACCCTGTAACGCGTCCAGGCCGCCAGCGGTCTGCTCGGCACCTCCTGCAGGCCGGCGAGCTTGCGCGCCCGCGCCGCGGAGTAACTGTGCGCACAGGCCGGGTCTCCACTCAGGGCAGTCGCGGTGCGCTTCGGTGGCCTGCACCGGAGTCGCTGGTGCAGCAGCGGTCCCGAGGGAATTCCACGGGAGACGCTAAGGCCCGCGGTGCTCAGGCCTCCTGAGGACTCTGCAGCTAGTGGAAAGAAGGAATAAGAAAAGGAGGAGGGAGGAGGAGAAACAACGTAGGGCCGCAACAAGTTTCACAAGGCAGCGCCCTTCACTGCCGGCGTTAGAACAGGACGGAGGATGGAACAGTCTAGCATAATGTTACCAAGTTCATCGACACAATTGAGTCATATATGATTCTATTCATCATAAGGAATCTGCACCTGTTTCCTAACCCCCCTCCTCCCCTCGTTGGTCTTCCCCTCCATATTTACAAAGCTTTCTCTCTATTGTATCCTCCTTTTATCATTCTTTTCTTCTCCCTTTCTTCCTTTCCACCTCTTCCTTCCCTAGTTCCTCTTTCCCTTTGAACACTTTTTCCCCATTTTACAATATCTATTGCAAATTTTGGTCCTTATTCACTCTTTCAGTGTCTCCCACGAGGCAGACAGTGCAATATTTACACGAGAGTGTCTCATTTATTTCATTAACAGTATGGTCATGGGGCCAGTGAGCTGGTTCAGCGGTCTAAAGCACCTGCTTAGGAAAGCCTAGGCAAGTGTAGGGGCCTCAGTTTGATCCCTGGCACCACATGCTGCTCCCACCCCACCCTCAGAGCACCCCCTGAGCTGGCCACAATAATAATAAAAAAAAGACTATGGTCATCAGTATTTGTCTGTTATTTCTTTCATATCATTTAGATTATACATAATACTTTGCGAAATTCCACATCAAGGAATTACGTATACATTACCTTGTCAATATTCTTAGATGGTGGCTATACATTGCCCTAGTTTTAGTAAAGTACTACTTTACTGTCAGCTTTAGTTCAATTTTTTTTTTTAAATTAACCCAAATTTTTTCCAGGTATTTATTTATTTATTTACTTACTTACTTACTTTATTTATTTATTTATTTATTTATTTATTGTCTTTTTGAGACAGGGTCTCACTATGCAATTCAGGCTGGCATTGAGCTCACTTCTGTAGCCCAGGCTGGTCTCGAATTCGCACTAATCCTCCTGCCTCAATCTCCCAAATGCTGGGACCACAGGCGTGCGCCACCACACCCGGCTCCCAGGTTTTGGTTAACTTCAGAAAACTAGGTTTGGGCTGGCCAGATAGCTCAGCGCACTAAAGTGCCTACTTAGGCAGAGCACAGGGGCAAGGGTTCGATCCCCTGCTTGCTGTGTCAGCCCCACCCCCAGAGCACTCTGAGACAGTGATTAAGACTGGGTGTGGTGGCATGCACCTGTAATCCCAGCTCTTGGGAAGCTGAAAACAGGAGAATCACTAAGAATCTGATCTACATAGTGAGACTCTAGACCCTGTCCTAAATACATTTAAAAAAAAAAAAAAAAAAAAAAAAAAAACTAGGTTTAGAAAATTAGTTAAAATAACTTGTTAACATTGAAATGTGATTTTACAACCAAGAAGCTACCCAGGAAAAAGGAAGGTGCTCTCCTGACATCGTCCTGGGCTCAGGACCCTTCAGTGGCACTGTCTGGGTTTGAATTTCTCAAAAGCAACTCGATTTGTCCCATCACTTGCCATATGCAAAAACAAAGTCCAGTGCATAATGAAGAAATCTGGGGGTTATTTTAAAAGGCAGCTTCCGCACAGGCTCTGGGATTGGATAGCCAAGACTCACCCTCAGACCCTCACACTGAGGAAAGTGGGGAACACGGTGGCCCAGGAGTGCACCTGGCCGAGCCTTAGCTCCTTCTGCACAGGGTAGAGGGCAAGTTGGAATAGAGCACTGGACACAGAGCCCTACACATTCCACACAGTGCCAGCTGTGATGCTGGCGTAAGATGACACATCTGTGTCATTTCATGGTCTGCATTTGTTTATGGTCCTTTTAAAATATTTACACGACAGAGTCTCCGCTAACCTTTACTCGGCAGCAGCAGAGCCCAGCGTGTTAGTGACTCTGATTTCTGCACACAGCTTATGGTAAGAGGGCCTTCGGAGGGCTGGCGACCTGCTTCTGCCCGGTCCTCATCCTCTTCACATCTGAGAGAACCGCCCAGCAGGTGAAGCTGGTCGGTTTCAGTGCAAACACTACAAGCAGATACATGAGA
>PVKN010015812.1:0-18259 GCA_004027915.1 Capromys pilorides
AAAAAAAAAAAAAAAAAAAGTTAGCAGATGATATGAATATTTTTTAAAAGGAAATATACCAATAACCAACAGTAAGTCATCACGGAAATCCAAAACAAAACTGCAAGGAGAAATCATCTCACTCAAGCTAGAATGGCTATTATAACATCAACAACATTGCATAGGATGTACAGAAAGGGAAACCCTCCAAACTATTGACTGGAATAAATTAGTACAAACATTATGGAAACAGAAAGGAGTTTTCTAAAAAATATCAGAGACAGAACTACCATATGATCCAATAATTCCACTACTGGGCATATAGACAAATAAAAGGAAATGAATATATGATGAACATCTGCACACCCAATGTTTAATGCAGCTGTAGTTACCATAGTAAAGATATGGATCAATTTAAGTGCCTGTCAATGGATGATGGATGAAGAAAATATGGTACAATATTTAGCCCTAAAAACGAAACGCTCACTTATGGCAATACAGGAGGACACTGTGTTAAGTTATGGAAAGCACACACTGCATGTTCTTCTGCACATGTGGATACTAACAAGGTTGGTCTTACAGAGCTGAAAACAGAAGCATGGTGATGAGAGGCTGAGAAGGACTTGGGCATGAGGAGACAAGAGGATGGCCAACAGGTAGAGGAGTGCAGTTGGTTAAGAGGGTAACTCCTTTTTTTTTTTTGTCTTTTGGAAACAGGGTCTCGCTATGCAGTTCAGGCTGGCCTTGAGCTCACTTCTGTAGCCCAGGTTGGTCTTGAACTCACATCAATAAGAGGGAAACTCCTAATGGCCTACAGCATTGTAGGGTGATTGTCCACAGCAGTGTAGACAATAATTAAGCAATATTTTAAAATAGTAAAGAGAATTTTGAAAGTTTCTAACACATACACACACACACACACAAAGAAAATGTTTGAGGTAAATGACAGGCCAATTGTCATGAGCTGATCATTACACACTGTATACGTAAGTAATGAAATACCACACTGCATCCTATAAAAATATAAATTATGTGTCAAAAATAAAATAGTAGCTTAAACACATTTTAGTAAACATGCAAATATATTTCATAGAGAGTATCAGTTTTATTTAGAATATCCAAGTACAAACAACGAAAATTCATATGCTTACGACTGTAAAAACGTTCTGTGAATGCTAAGGCACTGAATACAAATATGCTCTGAAACATGAATTGTTAGACTTTTGTATATTTAACATTAAAATATTCAGTTATGGTCTTAAGAAACACTTTTAATAAAAAGGATCCAACTTATTTTCCCCCTCAAAGATAAGAGTTTTAAACAAGTATGTAAGATAGACTACTGGAACTCCAAGGGCCTAGAGACCCAGATACTGTCAGCTCTTGAACGTACCTTGCTTCATCACAGCAAGACGCCAATCACGACGAGGCACACTGACGCACAGAAGAGGCTATCAGGCTATATGATTTGACATGGAAGCTTAGGATGCTACTTAGCAATGGTATAAAAATAGTTTTACAAGACTTCTGAGAGGCAAGAGTGTAGCTATGATCCATTCCAAAACATGCTCCTCCAATTCTTTTGTTTAGTGTGCAGTGAAGAAGATTCATCTTGGAATACAACTGCAATCAGCCATTCTCAACAGCACTAAGTCTTGCTCTTTGGTGTAATGCATGCAACACGACAAGAATCTGGCAGCAGGAGAAGATGCCTACATTTATGTCAAAATGGCAACCTAGAGATTTCTAACAATACTGAGTATGTAAGCAGTGTTATCCACTCTGGCTTATGTAGTGATCTTACATTTGAAAATATTTGATCATAAGTATCAGTAACTGTGTGCATCTGCCAGATGTATAGAATCAGCGGGGACAAAAACTCTTGCTTGTGATGTCCTTCTGCATTCTAGAACTCCTATATTACATAAAATTGGAGCTGAAAAAAAAAAAAGCTTTTGATTAGTACAATAAAAAAACATAGGAAGTAAAAATTACCAGAATCTTTAGTTTTACAAGGCTTTTGCAGAAAGAGCAAATATATATCTAGCATATTATAGGATATTTAGTTGTGGGATTTTGAAAAAAGAAGAAAAAACAAAACACACCAAGCCATATTTTGTTGAGGATGATTCCGAGCTCTTGAAAATCTATGAGCATGATCCTGAATTTACAAACAACAGCATGGCTCTCAAGTCAAACAGTGGCAATTTTTACAAGTAAATGTAAATTTTCATTAATACATGGAAAAAACAGGAGAATCGAATTTTAGAAACATTGGGTTAAAATGAAAACATAAGAAATTTACAGATCCCTTGGCTTTATAATTCAAATTATGGCTTAAGGCAGTAGTAAATTATATTTATAGTTTATCTTTTGAAATTCAATGTTTGAATCAAATATTACTACTATACTATCATATAGATTCTTTCAACAAATAATTCCATGAAACACAGGCACTGAAAAAAATTAATGCAAAAGCTTTTTACTGCATGCAACACAGGAGGCCATGACCTGCTAAGGAGCAGTGGCGGAGTGAACTGAGGCCAGGACTGACATGGGCGCATTTGGAACAAACGAGTCATGATGAATATCACTACAGTCAAAGAGGTAAACTGACAGAGATGTTTTAAGTCAAAGAAATGAAATGAAGGACACAGAGTGCAGTAAAACATTATTAAGAAGGAAAGAAACCCCTTATTTTCTAAACCTCCAACCGATGAGGTTGGAGGCTCAACAGTTAGCTCGGGGACAGGTTGCTACTTCCCAGCTTAGCCTTGACTCTAGAACTCAGCTAATAGCTGCTGACTTCCTTGAGCTGTTGTGAATTTTATGGAAACTGCACTTTGCTGACACTGATATGGTAGCCATCATGGCTGCCCTGCTCTGTGGCCCTCTCTGCCTTTCTGCGCTTCTGGGTTCGCAAGCTCTGACATCAAAGTATCAGGATTCTAATCAAGAACCTGGTCCCGTTATAAAAGTAGAAATTCTCACAAAATCAGTGATCAGTAAATTTGGTTAGAAAATGAGCCTAAGAGTTAGGAATTTTATGTAAACTATCATTTTACTTCAGTGATTCCCCAAGAAAATGGAATTTCCATTTATGTAAAATTCAAAAAAGCTCAAGATAAGTCCTTAGGTGAGTCCCAGAGCCACGGCTAGATTGGATAGTAGCAGCAGCCTTTCTTTCTGCAGCTAACTGAATCCTGTACTGCAATGTGCTTTTATTTTGTTCATTCATTCATTCATTCATTCGTTTTGGGAAATAATTACTGAGTATCTAATTTAGACCTGCACCAGCACCGAATGAGAGGGGTGAGGTCTGTGGTTTTAAGGAGCTGGAAGGTCACAAAGAAGGTGGATAAGGAGAAGGCAAACAGAAGTGCTAGGAAGATCAAGGCAGGCCAGGGGGCTGGGTGAGAGCACAGTGTACAGTGCCTGCCTAACATGCACCAAGCCCTGGGGCTGAGCTCCACAACTACAAAACAAGCCAATCAACCAAGGGGAAAGCATCAAGAAACACAGGCACTCTTACTTCTTGCGGTCCTTGTCCTTCTTCATGCCAACACCTGATGCCAGAAAGGACTGGTTCTGGAGTATCTCAGAAGCAGCTTTCTTTTTAGAGAAAGCAATTATTTCTTCTTCCAAAATTCTTCTCTTTTCTTCAAGTTTTATTCTTTCTTCCTGGTGAATTCGCTTCAGGTGCTCAAACTTGGCTTGCAGCTGTGACACAAAAGTGCAATTCTAACTGCTGACGTCAGGTGGCAGCACACACACAGGAAGGTGCTCCGCTGAGCAACAACCACCCCGTCTCTCTCCCAAGTTGCTTCAAGCAGTACAACTGCCTTGGTAACTGAAATTTTATAGAAGTTACCTGCAAAACTTGCTTGAGCTAAATGTAATAAAAACCGTAGTTGTGTGAACAAAACTTGATCTTTTCATAAAGTTATTTTCTTGCTTTATATTTTTTCAAACAAAGTTTAATAGTTTCTCAAGTCTATGGGCAGTAAAAATTAGGGGCATGAAAACACAGAAAGTGATGATCAAGAACTCCTCCCCTTTATGTTCTACATAAGGATAACATAATAAGGGTTTTGAAAATTATACTGGTAACTCCTGTTGGAAAAAAAGTCAATTTATGTTAAGAACTTTAAAACTATATCACATGTTTAGAGTCATTCTGAAAGGAGAAAAGGAGCTCTCATGGGGACAAAGGACAGATTCTTAGGCCTTTGATCTGAGGTAGGAGAGAAGAAATAAAGATAAGTAGAAATAAGGCAGCAAAGTCTTAATTAATTAAATTAATTAATTTGTGGGACCAGGGATTGAACTCAGGCCCTTGCAAAGTCAAAATTTTAAATTGTACATTTCAAGAAACTGCAGCTTCAAGGCACAAATTTACCATGCCCTTTTCCCTTACAGAAAACTCACTTCAAAACAAAACAAAACAGGGCAGTAAGTGCAAATCGGGCCAGTGCTTCTGATTCACCAGTCCCCCAGCCTTCTATTAAGGAAACCGCATTAAGTAGGCAGTGTCTCTAAACTTCGAACACGTGCACATGGTCTGCAAGGGTGCCCTGACAGAAACAGGAACACACATCCTAGATGTCTTGCGGACATGCCCACATGCACTTATTCTGTGAACACCTGCACTTTCTTTACTGCCTAAGAAATGTTTCTGTGCCCCTCAGCTCGTGTGCCCTGCTATTCTTTTCTATGAAATAAGTCAGTGAACTTATAACCTACCCTGTAAGTTAAGGGTAAGTTGAGCTGAGGTCTCCGTATCTGCTTTAGGGAGATCTGCCAGACTCCATCTAGTGTAAATCCATGATTTTTACCCCTCCATGTTTCTTCCCAGAGCTGTTTCTTTCTCTATTCTTCCTCACTGACAGTGTAGGGAATGACTTCCCTTTATTTCATATATCCTTACAGCAAAGATCAGGTATGCTACCCAGGATGTTTCCAAGGGCCAGAAGAACTGCTAATCCGTAGCCTACACAGGAAGAAAATCCCTTCAAGCATTAAGAAGTTTCAAGAAACATCATCCTCATGGGTCACGGAGAGAGCTCAGTGGCATAATGCCCGTCTGCAAGCACAATGTCTTAAGTTTGATTCCTGATACCTCCCCAAAAGAAACATCATACTCGTGATTTGTGAGATCATCATCAGACCCTGGCCCATCCCAGAGATGCAATAAAAGCTTGTCCAGTTCTTTTGTAAAGAGGCCAGCCTGATTTTCTCCATCAGAGTGGTACCTTCTTCCTTGTCTTCCTTCTCATTTTTTTTCTTCTCAAAGTTGTTGTCTATAAATTTGTGCTGTTGTCTGTTTTCATTTCTACTACCACTGAAGCAAGTCCCTGCGTGTCCTGTACCAATTCAACAGCCTCTTGAAATAAAAACTAAAAGTCATCTTAAAATCAGAGAAAGCTTTATACATAAAAATACTGCAGTAGATGTTATACTATATTCAGAAAAAAAATCTACATCTCCAACAGAGATAAAGTCAAAAGAATAAATTCAGGCTAAATATGGGAGACTGAAATATCCCACTTTAAAATAAAATATGAAAGACTACTGAGTTCAAGATGATTAAGAAGGGCCCTCACTGCCTCTAATGTGTGTGTGTGTGTGTGTGTGTGTGTGTGTGTGTGTGTGTGTGAAAACTGCATGGGAATGAATCTGCTTGTTTTTCTCTTGTTCATCTGAAAACTAGGGGTTTGATCCACCTGTGAATGTATAGGATGATTATTCTTCTACATAGCCATTAAAGTGAGTTTTCCTCATCCTAAATTATAAGATTATAATGTTATAACATATTTTTCTTGTTAAACGAAAAAAGCAGGAATGTAGGAGGAAAGATAAAGAACAGAATCCAGTACATTTTCATTTCCTTGGGGTTAAAAATCATCTCAATAGAGCATATGAAAGGAGCAATGTCCCTTAGAGGCATGCTTGTTCTTGACTCTAAGAATGCTCTAGATGGATCAAGAAGGGCTTCTCAAAGGTATGAAGATCCCAAAGCTTTTAGAAACAACAGACAAAAACAAAGCCTGAAAAATGAAAGACAGGGGCTTAGAAAATGTACTCAAATTTTATCATCATGTGTGGCATAGAGCAAACATTCAATAAACATTAACAACTGTTAACAAAACAAAACCCACACTCATGCACACAACGAAGTTTTGACCTTTCTACCTGTGGCTCTTTTGTGATGACCATCAAAGCCCTAGAAACCCATGCTGCAGAGGACTTGTGTGGACATTTCCCGAGGACTGCTCAGGAGCTCTGCCTTTTCCCCTTCTCTATCCCAGCACCTTCTACAAGATGTGGAGGAGCACTGTTGCGAGATACAGTGCGAAGTATGGGAGTGCCACAGGAAGCTCAGTCAGGAAGGTCTGGCTGGACCGTGGTCTACCTTCCAAACCACCACCTAGGGACTTGAGTGGGCTCCACATAAAGGGACTGTAGCTGCGCCTGTCAATCATACATATTGAACAGTGAAATCTAGATCAATAAGCCTTAGATTAATATTTATACCTCTGGGTAATAGCCAAGAATTCATATAAAAAGTATAACTCGATGTTCAGAGAAGATTACATAAAATTAGGGAAATATTTCAAAATTAGACATCAGAGAACAAAGGTAGAAATCCAGAGAAAGCTAATCTCTAGCCTAATGAAAACTGTATATTAAGAGCCCTGTGGGCCAGTGAACTCCTGAGAGTAGTACTCAAAAGGGAGGTAAGACTGAAAGAGTATTGAACAGGATCTTTTCTAACCTAAGCTATTTTGATCCTAGAGGATACTTTTTCAGAACAGCAGTAGATATTTTCTTTCTTAAATGGTTCCTGATGAAAAAAAGATAATGTAATGTAAATGTACACGTGTGTTCAGTGCTTGTGCCAGGAGGACAAGACTTCTCATGGTAATTCAGAACAGTGCCATGGGGGCTGCGGCACAAAGCTCCGTGGCGAGGTCCTTGGTTAATACATGGTAGGCCTGAAGTTCAATCCTTAGCATTCCAAAAAAGAAATAAAAAACACGTCAGTGGTACAGAGACATATGCGTACCCTTTGGTGTAGAAGAGGAGCAGAATGGGGGTAAAAGTGTGAGAGGGGAGCTGATGAGGACAGGTCTGTATCCTATGAACAGAGACCACGTTTCTAACACTTAACTGGATATTCCTATTTTGTATGCATACTAAAATATCTTGAAAGGTTAGAAAGTATTCTACTTTATACATCATAATTAAAATTTCCAGGACAACTACAATGGGGAACCATTTTAAAATGAAAATTAGGTAAGAGTATGGTATTATAATCTTCTTAGGTATGGTGATGAAGATTCACTATGCTTTCACTTCTAGAATTTTTCCAAAAAAAAATCAATATTCAAATTTCCAATAAATCAGTACATTCTCACTTTTACAGAACCACTTCTTATAGGGTTCATTTAATCCCAAGTACTATAAGCATACTTGAGATAATACATTTGTAAATTAAATTACAGAAAACTTTTCAGGAACTCTTACACCATCAGTATCAATTTATATTAACATTTGTCTTCTCTCAACAATTCCTTTTTGCAGCAAAATGATCCTCAACCTAAATGCAGCCATTTTCTTAAAAGCTACCACTGCACTTATTTCTAAAGATCAACAGAAAATAGCTTAACTTCAATAAAACTAAAATTACTGCTAGAAGAACTAGAAACAAATAAAATAATAGAAATTTATCAATATTTTCTCATGCCAGGGCTGTCATTCCAAGGTCATCCAGACCATACAACTGTAACTAGAAAGCTGGAGTTCAAACTTGAAGAAAGCTACTTTATAGCTTTCAGTTACCCACTGCATGGAAAACAACTTCAGCAACTCTCAGCAAAGCCTTCAGTCATGGCTAAAATGTTTATGGCTCACAATTAAGGTATGTAGAATAATTCTTCGCAACTAGTCCATTACAAATCTGTGGTAAGCCATTCCCAAAAGAGTATTTGTTCAGTTGGCTAAGATTTTAGTTTTAAAATCTTGAAATTTTTTTTAAGGTCTATGTTTAGACTGTGTTAAAATAGCTACTTTCTAAAGACACACAGCCTTCGAAAATTTCTCAACTACATTCTTACATTTTTATTTTTATTTTTTTTTGTGGAACCAGAGATTGAACTCAGGTCTTTGTGCTTGCGAGGCAAGCACTTATTCTACTGAGCTACCTCCTCAGCTCCCAACTACATTCTTAATCTAGATCTTCCAAGTTAAAATTACACCTAAAAATAAATACAAGTCACATCCCTGGCAAAGCACACTTACCTCTCTTTCAGCTTCTTTCAGTATGGCTTCTTTTTCCTTTACTCGTTGCACAAACATCTGCTTCATTTCCTCTTCCTTTCTCTGGCGCTCGCCATGGAACTCATGTCTTTTGGCTTCATAGGTCTCTTGAAGACTAAAAAGTTATTTGCCTTATTTAGTTAAACAGATGATACAAAAAGCTTGCAAAGCCTCATATACCTTGCACTGGGCCATGGAAATATAACACCAGGTACCAGTATCTTCTAATATACGGTGACCTGAAATATGGCATCTGTTATGGTTTATGTCTACTTGTCTCCCCAAAGCCTAATGCAAATCATGGGGCAGATGCTACTGGAGGAGCAGCAAGTGGCTTGAGGGGGGGTGGCCAGAAGACCAGGGCAGAGCTCAAGAGGTGGGGCCAGAAAGGCGCAAACCATTAAACTCACAGCATGCGCTGTCAGACGTCCCCTTCACCCCCCACCCCCGCAGTGGTCTCTCAAGGGTATGGAGGGAATCACCCAGACACAGTGGCATAGAGTCTCGAGGTCTTGTGATGTAATTCAGGCTGCTTTAAATTATGAAACCTCTGGTAACCGTGAGTAAATAAACCTTTACTTCCCTAAGCTTGTGTGTCGGGTATTTGTCCCAGCAATGAGAGAAGAGTAGCTCAGACAGCATCCAACCTGAACTCTGATCGAAAGGATGAGAAGAAAAGTTCTCCAGTGCTGCATACAGTGTTTCAGCACTGATCGAAGTCATTCACGAGAGGTATCCAAACACATAACCTTTTCCACCTTTGTTAATTGGCATCACAGATGCTTGTACCACTGAGCTATCTCCCCAGTGCAACAATATATCTTTAAAGAGCAAAATTTATACATGCAGAAAATGCCCTAAATGCCTCAAATCCAAAGGGGGCACTTTACTCTGAACTACTAGGTTTGAGGTTTTTTGTTCTTGCTTATTTTGGTATCATTTTAAAGAAATCCCTACATCCCTCAGGTATTTTCACACACTTCAGAAGCTTCATCACATTTTGCTGGAACAACACTGGCGATACTCTTTAACAACCAAAACAACTAAAATAACACCTTAAATTTCTATCATGTGCAAATTTTGAAAAGATGTTTCATTTCTCTCTTTGTACAAGGGCTTGAGTTGCTTAGGAGGAAAACAAATCTACCTGGTAAAGAGAAGAGACTAAACGTTGCTTAAATATCTGCTACTTCTACTGGATACCTTTGGACTCCTTGTGTTCATGATTTCCCACAGCAATCCTGAAGAATAAGCACTGATATTCTATTTTACAGGTCAGAAATGAAAAATCAAACAAGTAATCTGCCCAAAGCGATATTACTAAACAGCAGCAGGCTGAGGCTTGAAGTAGGTCAGACTTGCTCCAAAGTTCATACACTAAGCACCATAAATCTGACTAGTAAAATTTAAAATTTAACTTCATTTAAGACCAAATCTTCTACAAGGTCAAATGCAAACATAGCACTCACTGGACATTCTCACATTTCTTGTTCTACTTGCATTTATGTTTTATCAGCAGGGAAATGACTCAAATGCAAACAGTGCAATAGAAAAGGAGTCCTTAGTCTCGCAATATTTTAAAATAATGATTACCCAAAGGATCTCACATTTCCATCCATGCAAACTTGTTCCACGATGCTACATTAAATCAGATCTGATTTAGTGCATGATTAGAATTTCATGTATAAATGTCTTAATTTTAAAAATATCAGGCTGTCGCACCACACAAAATTTCAAAAGAAGTCTACAGCAACGTAAATAGGTTTTTAGCCCTAAAATTCTGGTAAGAATACTGTAGTACTATAAGAAACAATTTAATCTCCTGCTCTCTACAAGTACTTTCATGCTTCCCTCATAAGGTGTTTGCTAAATTTCAGTCATTCTAAAATTTCCTGTAGTATAAAAGCCAACAGGCAGACTGTTAGGTTATTTAACATGGTTTATCCAAGGACTTTTTGTATGTGATAGGAGTTAAATATATTTTCACCTGTTTCCAATAAATACAAACACAATAAAGGTTTCCACTTCAGATATTCATGTCAGTGAATACTACTTCGTTGGCTTTTGTCAGGTATCCTTCCCTCTACTCCTTTAAGTCAGATAAGAACTTAAAAACCTTTGAAAGCAGAAAGATGTCAAGTGATTCAAGAAGAACAACAATCATTCACTTCGGGAGATGGCCATACTTCCAACACTGTTATACAGATTCAGTGCAATCCTGGTCAAAATATCATTAGTATACCTCACAGACCTAGAGACAACATTCCTAAAATTCATCTAAAACCAAAGAGTCATAGGACAGCAAAACAATCCTGGGCAACAAAGGGTAGGCAGGAGGTATTATACTCCCTGACCTAAAGTTATACTACAAAGTTACTGTAATAAAATTAGCATGGCCAGTACCACCAAAAAAATAAAAATAATATCATTTCTTTAAAAAAAATTAGCATGGTACTGGCAAATAAAACAGATCGAATGGTTAATGGAACAGATTAGAAGATACAGACACAACTACAAACACACTTAGCCATCTTATTTTTGACAAAGGGGCCAAACATGTTCACTCAAAGAAAGATAATCTCTTTAATAAGTGGTGCTGGAAAAACCGGCTTTCACGTGCTGAAGACTAAAATTAGACCCATGTCTATCACCATGCAAACTGAAGTCAAATGGATAAAATATCTAAATATTAAAACAGAAACACTAAATCTACTGGAAGAGAAAGTAGATAGAAATCCTGAAGATTTCTAAGATAGGGGTAGGTGAAGAATTCATAAACAAAAACCACAGGAAATACTTTAAAGAATCAATAACTGGGATTGCATCTTATTCAAAAGATTTACGCATCAAAAGAAGTCACCAACAGAATAAGAAAAAAACTCATGAATTGGGGAAAAAAGTTTAGCAAATGGTCTCTTAGATAAAGGACTTCTATCTAGAGCACATAAAGAATTTTTAAAAAGTTAGATCCCCCAAATTAAAAGGCCCAATCCTAATATGGGCATCCAAGATAAATACTTCTCAAATGAAGGTATACAAATGGCAAATAAATATATGAAAAATATTCAACATCACTGGTCACTGAGGAAGTGCAAATTAAAACAACACTGAGATTCCATCTCACTCTAGAAACAATGGCTAACATCAAGAAATCAAACAATAATAAATGCTGACAAAGATGTGGGGAAAAAGGAACCCTTCTTTACTGTTGGTGGGAGTAAATCTCCCACTGTGCAAATCAGTGTGGAGATTCCTTTAAAAAAAAAATAGGGTGAGAGGTCTCATTTGACCCAGTTATTCCCCTTCTGGATATTTTCCAGAAGAACTAAACACATCATACCATAGCAATGTGTGTATCCATGCTTACAGCAGCACAATTTGTGATAAGTAAAATTCTGGAAACAACAAATGCCCATCAACTGAGGAATGGATAAGGAAGATGTGGTATTTTTATACAATGATGTATTACTCAGCTATAAAAAAGATAAACTTGAGGCTTCTATACATAAATGGATGCAACTAGGGACCACACTCTGAAGTGAAATAAAACAGACTTACATGATAAGCAACATATTGTCTCCCTGGTGTAAGAAACCAGAAGAGTAAATAAAATCCAAAAGGCACAATACATATTGTAAAAGAGAAAGATACTCTTAAAAGGAGAGAACTGGGATGAAGGAAAGGAGAAAAGAGAAGATAGCTAATAATTGTACTACTACTTACTATTTTTTTTATTTCTAAAAAACCTTTATTTACTTATTTGGTACAGGGTCTCACTACACAGCTCACACTATAGCAACCCTCCTGTCTTAGCTTCCCCAGAGCTGGAATTACAGGCATGAACCACCACACCTGGTTTCAGTGGTTGGCTCAGTGCCTAGAGCCAGCACAGCATGTGGTACCAAGGATCGAACCTGGGACCTTGCACTTGCAGGCAGGCTCTCAGACTGCTAAGCTATCTTCCCAGCCCCTATTGGTTTAGTGAAAGGAATAGTTAATGCTTAATTTTTTAATTCTGCATGCATATATCTGGTAATCTGAACAATTACTTTGAAAATAACAATATGCAATATAACAACCATTGTTTATTTCCTATCATCTTGTTTTGAAATTCTGAATTGTTTTTTATTTTGTTGTTTTTAAAACTGAAAAAAGGTCATTTGTTGTCTAATGATTCTATCTCATAGTTCTGGAGATTTCCACAAATATATCCCCTTTATTCAGGCACTTTGTTGGAACCCTCTCACTTCCTATTTGGCTGGCAACCTAGAAATCCTCTTACCTGATGGGCTTGTTCTCAGGGCCAACATCTGCAAAGCCCATTTCTTCCAGTTTGCTACGCCGATACAGCTCGTAGTGCCTGGCATGTGTCTGCTCCCGCAGGTCCTCCATGTTCATGCAGATGAGCATTTCCCGTAGCTTCACGAAGTCACAGTGGTTCTCATTCTCCACTAGCCAGACAGAAACCAGAAAGAGTAATGCTGGATTATAATGAAAGTACACAACTGGTATTTGTTGAATAAATGGATACAACACATATGAATTAACAGTAAAGTGATTCAACTGATTCATAGCCATAATTGTTTTATATAAGTAACCATGGAAGAAACTGCCATTATACACACTGTATCACAGACAATGTTAATTAATAGACCAGAGGTTTTTTTATTTTTTTATTTTCAGGGAAGGGTCTGCAGGGTATTCAGGGTCTCACTACTAGATTGGACTCATAGTGATCCACCTGCTTACAGCCTCCCAGGAGCTGGGATTACAGCGTGTACTACCACGCCCAGTTTCAATTGCCAGCTCAGTGTACCCTGAGGCGGGGCCAGCGCAGCAGGCCCAGGGATCGAACCCCTGACCCCTGCCCACTTTATATTTTTAATATATTAAGTTTTATATTCTCTCAGTACTGTGCATTAATGTTTTTTAAAAAAAGTTCACTTAAAAAGACAGCACTTTTGTTGCAATTAAGTGAACCAGATAATACTAATTATTTATTAAAAAAACACCAGATAAATAATCCAAATGTCAAGCAGATTTAACTTTAAATTGGCTGATGGATTTGTTTTAGAAATAGTATGACAATGCTTTAATCATAAAAAAGTACATTTATAGGACGGTTAATGTGTCCTATAGTTAAATGGTAGTTTATATAGCATATCTAACACTAAAAATTCAAATTCTGAACAAGGACTAGAATATAGCTTAAAGGTAGAGCACTCACCTGCTACACATAAGGCCTTTGATTTGGTCTCAAGAAAAAGAAAAAGAAAAATATCGCAAATTTTGATCAAAGTGCCCACCCAGTCAGGGAAGAACAGAGGTGTAGCACAATGAACACACAACACAAACTGTGTGCTCTGCCTTCCTCTACAGATCCACCTGATTACCACACAGCCAAGTCCTCTGACACCCTAGACAAGCACCACCACGAAGAATGGACTAAAGGTAATTTTGAGATGATTAGGTATTATGGCTAGTATCTAGATGTGCACATAGGTCAAGCTTTTGGGAGTGACTGCATCACGGGTGTGTGACACTGGATTAGCCCATAGATTGGTTTAGCATAATTCTGGGTGTGGATGATGGACTTGTGGAAAAGGGAAGACCCACTTTGGGCTTGGGTGGCACCAACCAGCCAGCTTACAACCTAAATGGAATGAAAAGGGAAAGCCTGCCTTGCCATGGACTGTTTCTCTTTTGCCATGCCACCCCACCCTGGAACCCACCAATTATGGGCTGAAACATCTACATACTGAGCTAAAATAAACCTTTCCTCTTTTAATTTGTGGTTTTGGGTGTTTTGTCCTAGCAATGAAAACATAACTAAGACATTAGGCAACATATAAATTTTCAAACATCAGCTACCTCATTTACCTTGTACAATACCCCAAGGGTACTGGCGAGCTTTGACCATCTTATTTCCAACTTTTACCTCATCCATACTTCCCACAACGGCAAATGGCAAATGTTCCTAAAAATGAACCGTGATATCAATTGAGCTCATCATGACATGCCAATGTGATAGCTGACAAACTAAAAATGATTTTACTAGGTGGCAAATCTATTAGAATAAAAAAACTGGCTGTCTCAGATTTTAAAATTTGGTTTTGGATATATACCTTGAGTTATAAAAGAAAATTATCTACTGATCAACTTTCACATGCAAAGCACTAGTGCTACTGGGAATACAAAATCAGAGAATTTTAGCATAGGTGTTATTTTCCTCACTATTATCTATGTATCTTAAAAGACAAAGTCTATGTTTAAGAAATTATGCACATTATAGTATATACAACAAAACAATATATCTGTATTGTCTATACATATATGGTTCTAATACAAAAATATACAAATGATCAACATATACAATGAATGTTAAAATTAAAAAACATTACAGTAAAAGATATGTTGTTATTATTCCCCCTCAAATATGCCTTGTTTTGAATGTTCTTGCCACTTTTGGGAGCAGTTCTGAAATCCTAGTTAGCAAAAGTCTTTATGAGGTGTGATCAATATTACCTTGTGCCATTCAACAGAAAGACATATTCTTAACAACGTTATACTGTGCCCTCATTTACCTTACTCACCAGATCTGCACCATGCAACATCTGGTTCTTTTCCAAAGTTAATTATCATGAAAGGTAAATGTTTTCAATTGATTCAGGATATTGTGATAGGCAAAGAGATTCACAAAAGAGAATTTCTAAACTGTTTCAGAACATGGTAAGAACAATAGAATATAAATGTGTTTGAAGTGAGGGGGACTACTCTTTTGGAAGTGGAATCAATAGCATGGTATCTTTTAGTATAACGATTTTTTAAAAAACACAACAAGAATTGCCAATATTTTGGCCTTAGCCCTTTAAGGTCAGTGAGGAATCAGGACAACATTATAGTGTGCCCTCATTTACCTTATTCACCAGATCTGGCACCACGCAACACCTAGTTCTTTTCCAAAGTCAATTATCATGAAAGGTAAATTTTCCAAATTTTCTGTTCAAGAAGATTAAGGGG
The DNA here is from genome assembly GCA_004027915.1 of Capromys pilorides. Lineage (NCBI taxonomy): Eukaryota > Metazoa > Chordata > Mammalia > Rodentia > Capromyidae > Capromys > Capromys pilorides. The sequence goes on from PVKN010015812.1 coordinate 15,319, forward strand.
CTACACAGGAAACGGATTGAAGATATAAAGTGTGCCTATGGAGAGTCACCTAGAGAGAAAATATTCTCTCAGGCTTTCAGAGAGCAAACTGGTCAAGCAATGGCCGTGACTCATCCAGACTGCTGACACTGACAACAGTTCTACAAAGCACTGTACATGAGTTCAAAGTAAATCCTGAGGGGATTTGACTGACCTTGGGAGATAAAAAAGTTACATGTTTTGTTATACAGGTCTTGCTTTAACTTGTCCTTAACCACCCAGCAGAAGAGTTTAACCACAAGACATTAACGTAGAGCTAGATTAGTATGCTGAGCTGTAAAAGACTTATATCAACAGCTTCCAACATTGCCAGTTTTTCCAATAACCCACTGCGATTATGAAACATTGGATTATGTATACAACTACTTTCTCTTAATTCAATGAGAAGAAATTTTTTGTACCAATGATTAGAAAAATTATCATGTATACACCTTGTGCTCTGTATAACTAGTAGGAAGACAACACCATGCATTGTATCAAATATTGGGAATGTACTACTAACGTGTTTTGAAACTGTCACATTGTTATTTATTAAAATAAAAATAAAAAAGGAACCATATAATAAGAGCAAAAAACCCCACTATTAAGCATTTATCATATTTTTGAATCACAGTCATAAAAAGTTCCAAACTTATGTCATCAAAGGCAACAGAAACTAAAAGGAGATCACAGGAAACAGGAAGATATAAACCAAACTACACAGGAAGGATGGGATTTACTGAGTCAAGTGGAGAGTGAGGAAGCAGTGTAGAGAATGAAATTCTAAGTAACATGAAACAGCTTGAGTCAGAGGCTAGACTCAAGTGAGTCTGTCTAAAGCTGAGTATCAATATAGAGGAAAAATTAATTAAAAAGCATATGTACTGGGACGGTGAGATAGCTCAGCAGACTAAGCACCTGCTTAGGTAAGCACAAGGACTGGGGTTTGATCTCCAGCACCACATGCTGTGTCAGTCCCACCCTTAGGTGTGCTGAGCTGGACACTGAGTTTGAGCATGATGGCACACACCTGTAATCCCAGCCCTGGGGAGGCTGAAAATAGGAGGATCACTACGAGTCCAAGCTGCGTAGTGAGAGTCTGTACCAAATACATAAAATATAAAAAAATATAAGTACTATATGTACCAGTAACTGATATTATTTAGTTTCTTAGTTATACCTTTCTGAAAATAATTTCAAGAGTACAAGAAATAAAATTATATATAAAGACAATACGTACAAATCAAGACCTCTATTTATATGTTAGATTGTTACAGATATAGTTTAAATTTTTAAATGTAAGTAGGGTTGAAAGATTTAAAAAAAGGGAGGAAAAGGAATGCACAGTAACTAGATGTTTATGGACTATTTCTGTAATTTTCCAGTTAGACACATCACCTAGGGTATGCCATTTAATCCTCATAACAACACTTATGATGAGTACAACTGACCTAATTCTGTAAGCTAGGTAGCCTAAGGGAAATTAGTAACTCGTACAATCTCACCAACTCCAAAAACCACAACCCTTCAAAATACCAGACACTTAAAAAATGTAACCACATTTTTCATGAACAAAATAAAATAAAGACCGTGGTTGTCTTAGTTACATTAAGTTAAAAGTCAGATGGATGTTTCTCAGGTACACAGACATGGTAGAAGGTGAGACTAAATACCAGCTTCAAGAAACTCCTCAAATACATGAGGTCTACAGCACTCCATGGTAGGCTGCACAATCTTCCCATGTGTTCAAATAGTAGAGGCATCTTCCCAAGCAATTAAATATGATTCCATAAAAGATAAGTCCCAGTCTTACAAATGTAACTTTATTCAGGTGAAAATATGCTTCAAAAATCCCCTTCCAATTTAAAATGTCTCATTTCCCTTCTGGGATATTTGAAGTTGTACCTTGTTGAATCTTTCTGGAAGACCCATATAAAACTGTATTACAGTTGTCACCCTTCCATAACATCCCCAGTGGATGTCTCAACTGGTTGGACTACCACCCTTCCATGACTATACTACACTTTTCACATAAATATTTACATTTCATTAATTAGACATGGCAAAAGATTAACAAGTGGAACAGATATAACAGCACATTATAATAAGTTACACACATGTGGTTTCTCTCTCAAATCTCTTACTGTATACTATACTCACCCTTCTTGTGATGATGTGATTGATAAAATACCTAGGTGCTGAAATTATCATCATACTGTTCAGAATGGTACATGATATAAAACTTAGGGGTTATCTATTTCTGGAATTTTCAGTTCATAGTTGAACATGGGTAAACAAAATCTCAGGAAGCAAAATTCCCAATCAGGTAGATATGGGAGCAGAAACGGTAGTCATAAATAGCTTTATTTTCACATAAGAAAAACTTAGCATTCTAGAAGGAGCTTACATTCATTGTGGCACTGATTTTGGCAATGGTCTCATCATCTGTTGGGAACTGGTATATCTGGACACCATTACTGACCAACTCACTCATGAGCTTCACTTTAAACTTCTGTAATTCAGTTTTAGAAATTGTATCTGCTTTGGCAATCACTGGTATAATATTCACCTATTAACGAGAGAAAAGAAAACAAAATCTCACAACTGAGGATCTGTTTTCAATCCAATAGTTATTATTCACACCAGTCAAACCCAAGATCGGGACCTTGAGAACTACAGTACAGCTTGATGCCTTATAGAGAAAAGGTTACTGGAATGCCACTGAGCCCATTCATTCAGGTAGCATCCATGGCTGCTTTCCATTTAAACAGTAGGGATGAGTAGCTGCCGGAGACCTACGGCTTTAAGGTCTGGACTTCACTATACAGTCCTTTGCAGAGGTAGTGCATATCCCTCTGACCTTGATAAACCCTGGCCACTGCTCTCTTTCTGTCTCTCTGTGTCTCTGTCTCAAACACACACA
>PVKN010015813.1:0-18258 GCA_004027915.1 Capromys pilorides
CTTAGTTCTTTGCTCTTCCTGCTGAGTCTTTTCTTCTGCAGAAATGAACAGAGGGATGAGCCAGGGAAACCAAGCTCTCGGGATGAAAGAGCCCCAAATTAGAAGTGACACTGGTAGGTAGGCGTCTAAGGAAGCAGCCCCGCATGCCAACCATCTCTAACCCTTGGGTTCTGGGGATCAGTGGACGCTCTTTATGCCACGTCCCCATTTCATGAAGGAGCCACGTGGACCCAAGAAGACGGCGCTTCTTAAGCAGAGTCACACAGCACGCTGGGAAAAAGACTGAAGGTTTCTGCCTTCTAAGCACATCCTGAAGTTTTTAACGATTAACTCGAATGCACGACCGCATTGCTTTGTTTTACAGACAAGTGGAACATCCCCCCAAGAAGCACCCCTTTTTAAAAGCATCAGTCGTGACCACAGTGCCCAGGAAGAAATCCGCGAAGAGGACCTGGCATCTGAGTGGAGACAGCACAGGCTGTGCTAGAAAGGTCAGGCGACCCCGGCTGGCCAAACCCTGCCCGCCTGCTTCGCTTGCACCTGCGGACTTTGTTTGCCCGCGGTGCTGTTCTTTTCCTTGGCACTCCTGCCCTCTAGTGGTCACTAACTTTACTGCAGTCACATCCCTCTACAGACAAAACTTGGAAGATTCACTTCTCAGGAAGGCCCAAGACAGCCTTAGCCCTCATTGCAAAAACAATTTTCTGGACATTAATCCGGCGCCCATCTGAAATTGGGCACCAAGTTCCCAGAGAGGGTATAACGGATATAGACAACTGGATATAATGATATAGTGAAAAATACATTATATAACTAACTCCGGCAACAGGGGCTAAGGGAAGCTACCGGGCAGAAAAAGAACGCTCCCGACCTGCGCCCCACCCCTATCCCCCAGCCGGGGCCAGCCCCAGCCCCGCCTTTGTCCGCTGCTCCTTTCTCTATAGCCTGCTCTGACTCAGCAGCCACCGGGCCACCTTGGACTCTCTAGGGACACGGGGAGCTTTCCCAGCCCGGGGCGTCTTTCACAGCCCCTCCTGTGATGTGGTTCTGCTGATTTTCACAGGAACAGTAAAGACGTGTAAGACCCCAGAGGACGAGTGCAGGGCTGCCTTGGGGACGCTGAATCTGTCGCATAGGCAACGATTAGCACACAGGAGGCATTTGATTAACACTTTGCAATGAAACTAATAAAATCATAAGAGGTGACTGAGTGATTGGCTTACGAGTGTTTACAGACTAAGCGATCAGTTCTGTCTCCGTGGAGAAGAGGGTGCGCTGCGTTCTGCAGGGCTGTGGACGCCCCACCTGCGGGGAGTGCTCCTCTCCCTGTGTCCCTGGGTCCTGCTGGCCTATAAGAGACACCTTAGGGTGTACACCTGGGGGTGTAGACAGGTCCTAGTCCACCTCCCCCACCCTGGGCAGGCAGGGGTCTTTACTACAACGACACGCGGTGACGGTGGTGGCCTGCATGGGCTCAACTTCTGTCTGCCTGACAACTGGGACTCAAGGACATCAAGTGACCCCGACGTTCAGGGCCCTCTCTCTGTGTGACCTCCCCCACGCAGGACTTCCACTGCCTCATTTATATAAGCTGGATCTAGGGGCATGCAGCTTGAAGTCGTGCTTTTCAAAACCTGAGCTTACACTGAGCTTTAAAAGCAAAATATTGCCCAGGAAACAACACAGCCACAGCTTTGAGGACCCCTCCATCCGCCGGCCAGGCAGCGCCTTTGGAGCCTGTTCTCCCTCCTCCTCCCTTCAGCCCTCTGTGTTATCTGTGTCCACTCCACTTTGAGGCAGCTGCCTTTTCTGTGAAGGACTCTGACAGTCCCGGGCTTTCCTCCTCACTACAGTAAAACAAAGGCACTGTGCTCCACTCAGCAGATCAAAGTCGCAGAGCCCTGCCGCGCAGGCACCCTCTGGCCCGCTGCTCCTTCGTGTGTCCATCAGAGAGCTCAGGGGACATTTTTAGTCAGTGTGCATCATGGGGACCAAACCCAGAGACAAGGTCCCCGAAGGTGACCAGGGAGCATTCTCGAACAGGGAACCAAGAAGGCATTGTGCAGCGGCTGACCTTTAAGGACTCTCGCAGGTATTTTGCCCCTGATGTGATTCTGGAGCTTGACGCCAGGAACACGGAACTGCGGACAAAGACTTGATGGTCCCCAGCATTAGCTCCACCCCGCCCCCTTTAGAGAGCCTAAATGCCAAATCAGACCCTTTCACTCATTCTGAAGGGGCAACAGCAGCCTGGGTACTAGGCTGAGACTCCAGCCCTCCAGAAGCCGGGACGCATGCAATGAATAACATTATGATAACACCCCTAAAATGAAACGTTTCCATTTCCCCCAAAAGATGGACATTGTCCATGAGATTCATTTTTTAAAAAAATCTTATTAAACTTTCCCTTTCACTGCTTCTATGTATCTCTGGTTGAAATGGAACAGGATGCAGGTTGCCATGGTGACGGCTGAATTTTTAAATAACAAGGCTCAGGAGCTGTGGCTGTTGGCTGTACCCGCCCCAGGCACAAAATAGTAGAGATGAGAGAGAGACAGGGAGGGAAGGAAGCAAGCGAGCGGAGAGGCTCAGCCCAGGACGCTGGCCCTTCTCCACCTTCCTTCCCTCGTACTGCAGACAAAGCCCAGCAGTCACAGGCTCCAACATCTTTGTATTAAGAGACCCAACATGTAAGGACAGAACCCTAGAATTCTGCTTGTCCGTCTCCTACACAATTCCCTCTTGCGACAGATGGACGCCTCTGACACACACACCCCTCCCCTCTAACACAGGCCAAACCCACCCAAGTTTCAGTGGGGCTGCTGGAACCCTCTCCCAAGAGAAGCATCCAAAAAGCTTGAGATCCTGAGAGCAAGATGCAAAAGAGGAGCTGGACAGCAAGCACCCAGTCCTTTCAGACAGCCCCAGCCACAAACCCTATGCTGCTCTCCCCAGAACCATCTAAGACTAAAAATGGGGAGCTTGAGGAGGTGCAGAGCCCCAGAGGCCTGAACCCCTCAGCACCAGTCTGCAAAGACCTCAGTGGTAGGGATTCTTTTATTTTCTTTCAGTCTGCAAGGCAGGGACCTGCTGAGGACAGCTCCTGCTGAATGCCCAGGCAAGAAAAGGACAGGGAGATGAGGAGAACTCACAGCCAAGGAGGGCAGGAATGGGCTCGGCCAGACGGGGTCTCACCAGCTGGCTGTGTCTTCCTGTCCCAGCAGAACTCAAAGGTTCCTTTACCTCCACTATCTTCACTTCTTGTCCCCTGACCAAGATGTCCCTCCTTGACAGGAGGCCAAAGCCATCCTATGTTTGTCAAGAAAGAACTTCTAGAAGCTAAGTAATGACTGTGATATAGATTGAACACCCCTAATCCACAACTATGAACTCTAATAGTGAACTATGAACATGATACCACAAGTCACAAATTACTTGCCTGTGGTGGGGAAAATAGCTCAGTGGCACAGCGCCTGCCTGGCAAGCATGAATTCAATTCCTGGTGCAAAAAAAAGAAAAACTGCTCACCTAACAAGTCTCAGACAAAACACAGGCCCATTAAAAATTATTGTATAAATTTACCTTTGGTGATGTGCATATAAAATATGCATGGATTTCTTGTTTAAACTTGGGTCCCTCTCCCAAGATAGCTTACCATGTATACGCAAGTATTTCAGAATCTCTACTCTGACATGATTCTGGCCTCCAACATTTCAGATGAGATACTCAAACTGCCGTAGTCATAATAACCACAAACATTTTTCTCATAGCTCAGGAGGTGGCAGGGATGCTGAAGCTGCACATGCTGGCATGTGCCCAGAAGCCAGTGACAGTGGCCCCAGGAAAGAGAGGAAGAGTCAAGGAGACTGAAGGTGACAGAACTTATGGCCTGCCCTTGTGACGTGTCATGTGCTGGCCTGGTGCTCGGACCTCCTGCACACTCCCCGGTAAGATCAAGGGGATGGGGACATGGCAGTGTCCAGGAGAGGAGAGCCAGGAGAGGGAAGAGAGATGTGGCCTGGCCCTCAGCCCCAGAGCACTCCTGCTTCTTTTGGAACGTGAAGTCCTCAGATCCCAGGGGCAAGAAAGGCAGCGCTGGCCCCGGCCCTTCACAGGTGCCCAAGAACACTCTGCCACTTTGCTGGCCTTCCCTTCGGCATGCAAGTGCAGATCCCAGAGGCCCCCTTCCACCCACAAAGCCTTCAGATCAGCCCTGCTGGCCCTGTGCTCCTGCACACGCATGTGCACCAGCTGGGTCAGGACACAGGGCAAGGACAGGATCTCAGAAGTCCTCCCCAGGATACAAAAACACTCTCAGCAGAAAGGGACCAAGAGACTGGAGGAGAAGGACGAGAAAATGCAATTTATTTCTTACCACATGTGTTTTGCATAGAATTTTTCCTACATGCATGTCCTGCCTTTTCCAAAAACATCAACCTTGTTTCTATTTCTGGAACACACGCCATGCCATGTCAGGAAAACCAGGTTGTAATTCTATTCTTCCAGTAGTACTCAAAGAATGTGAAACCAGACTGGGTCTCCATGCCCTACAGCTTCTGGAACCGTAAAATGGGGCTAACAAAATCAACTCTGGCCTCTCACAGGCGCTTTAGGGGTTCAGCAGGCTATGATAATACAAGCCATGACAGTCGAGGGCAGTCACCACTTACCAGGAACGGGCAGCGTTATTGTCTGAATCGAAAACAACCCTGTAAAATAGCAGCTCACATAAGCCTCATTTTGAGAGATGAGGTGGAAACCAGACCCTCCTCAGGGCCCCGCAGTCACACGGCCAACCTTTCTGCTCCGGGACCAGTGCTCTCACCCACTCATTCCACCTTTAGCTTCCTGCGCCAAGAGGCTGGGGAGAGTGAGCAGATTTCCTGCCTCCGTTTGCTCTGATAGTGCAGTCTTGGGCCTTTGCTTAGGACAACTTTGTGAGGAGCTATCGATCAGCAAATCCCACAGCAGGCTCCTATTCCTTGTATGTTTTTGATTTTGTTTTTTATTGCTATTGTTTGTTTTCCATTTGTTTCTTTTGGGTTTTTTTGTTTTTTGTTTTTTGTTCAGAGTCTCACTAGGCAGCTCAGACTCCTAGTGATCCTCCTGCTTTCAGCCTCCCCAGTGCTGGAATTACAGGCGTGTGCCCCCACGCCCAGACACAGTCTCTGACTCAACACACCCCAGCAGGCTGGGATCCATCCCAAAGAAAATCAGAGGTGGGTCCAGAAATTGACATCATAAGGGCGCTGCTGCTGCTGCTAGGGGGTCCCACTCTGAGGACCACTGTCCTGCATATGCATTTCTTGTTCTTTTAAAAAATCCTTTGGCATGACAACCCCAGACCTCTGCCATCCTAACCTCTTTCCTGTTTGCCAGTGTGGCCTCCAGAACCAGACAAGGAGCCCTACGTAGACTCTCTTGGGGGCAACAAGGAACAAGTATCCCCTTGGGCTACTTCAAGTAATAGGAGGCCCTTACAGTGAGCACTTCAAGTTCAAAGCCAGCACAGCTAGGCCTCGGGCTGATGAGGCCACCTGGGAACAGTAGAGATGGCCATGCAGCCGCCGTTCTACCAGGACAAGAAAGGTGGCCTGTCCTCTGCAGCAGGGTCGCCTTCAGCTTTAGCTCCCTCTTCTCCTTCGCCCTTTACCTGGCTACCATCCAATTCCTTGCCCGGTCTTTCCTTGTATGTCTGCCACTCTCACAACCCCCTTCTTCGTCCTTGTTTCTTTCGGCCTCTACAAGAGCACAGCTTCTCAGCAAGAGCATCTCACCTCTGGCCCTGCCACCCGTTATCTGATTTGCTCTCTTTCCCAGTTCAAATCCCCAGAAGAGAAAAGTGAAGCGGGAAGGCTCATTTCCCATTGGATAAAGCTAGGCAAAGTTGCCTATAAACTGGCAGTGCGTGGGCCTTAGGAGATCTTCTTGTGGCTGGTAAGATACTGGAGCACTGTACTGAGCACCCGCCTCCCCTTAGGTGGGTATCATAGGAGTCTTGGCCATCCGTTGCTCCCACTGGGTTGGTGTTACACACCAACGCCACTCGACATGACTGGCTGCCCTGAAGACCACCGTGAGTGTAGTTCAGAGGAGACATCAAAGCTCAGTGGAACATGATTAACTAGTGGTGTCTCCCGTCAGCAGGTGATCAGGAAGCCTCAGCCTGCACACCAAGCACTGGCTGTCCCTACTCTCAGAGTCTGCAGTCTGACAGGGAGAGGCTAAGCGAAGTCTTCCCCCTCCTCATCCTAAATTCCCTACTTCTCTAAAGCCCTAAGCCTTTTTCATACCTGCTATTCACATACTATATGATGCCAAAAAAAAAAAAAAAAAGAACCAGAGAAATTTTGCATTTTCCCTGAAATAGTCCGTCTCATTTAATTTAGCTAATCACTCCAGCCTTTTTGTGATCTTAGTATGAATGATGTCTTTTTCTAACCCACTTGATAAATTGCTCAAGCCATCTGCACACTCCTGCCTATGAAGTGGAGATTGAATGTTTGTTATCCTTTTCAAGACTGACACAAGGGTGAGTTTAGATGATTTGTTGCCATGAGCTACTTTGCACCATGTGGGGAACAACTACCCGATAATTTCAAGAAATTATTTTAGTCTAAAAAGTACACATACCTATTTCTCCACTGGGCTTCCCTGAGAATAGCCAAACACAGTTCTTTTCCTTGGGTGAGGCAGCTCCTCCCCTAAAAGAGTAGCTGTGATTCACTGAACAGCAGTGTCGTGTACATAGTATCTGAGTCATTAGCGAGTTGTATTATCTCTTTCTTTATAGAGAGATGAGGCAAATGAGGCAGAAAGGCCAAGTCACTTTCCAAGTTCATACAGCCAGTGTGGGAGGGCTGGGTTGCAGCCCCATCAGCCGGGCTCCACAGCCTCTCCCTGGGCACTGCTTTCCAAGGGGCCCTGAGACCTCCTAGAAGGGACTGCAGATGGAGGTCAGGGGCTCGTGTATGTCATCACCCTTGTGACACTTTTGAGACATTACCTGTACAAGGTTAGACAGTTATAATATATCTATACTTAGGACTACTACAGTCATTTTAAAACTTGAATATGAATATATATATATATATATATATACCAAGATTTACTCTGCTTCTGCTTCCCTTGACATTATATTAACATATGAAAGTAAGAAGTAGAGAATTATAGACTTACAGTTTCTATTCACATTTTCATTAAGTAGATTTTTACATTTGTATATTACTTTTTTAATCAAAAATAAAATGTTAAGAAGCTATGTGTTAAAAGCCTCTGGTGCCCACGCACTGCCTGCCGTTCATGGCCTCAGGGATCTCTAGCATGTGCTAAGATCCCGGCTTCCTGGGCCTCTAGTTGTCCACACTAGGAAACCCCTCTGTCTCACACAAGCAAGCCTGAGGCAAGCCAGGCCTTGCGTTGTTATCTTGTTGGCTCATAGATGGCGTCAGGCATTTTGCACGCTCCAGTCCCCAGCCTGAGACTCCTTGCGGGTTCGTGGCCCCACTGCCACAGTTCAAAGTGTCACAGAGCTTGTTAACGTCCTGGGAAGGAGAGGCAACTATGTCTTCCTGCACGGCCTTTGCAGTAGCAAGAGAAACTAGGCAAGAAATAGCCACACAGACCCCTGGCAACATACGGGTCAGCGCCAGAGAGCGCTATCTCAGCAAATGCAATCCTTGGCAGAGGGGGAGGTCTCCAAGCCTGGACCAGAGGAATCATTTGCTCGCAGCGGCTAAGGAGCCCAGCCTCCTTTGTGAGACATGGCTCAGCTACTCCCCAAACAGTCCTGAGAGTCCATTAACAAGGAAAAGACAAAGAAAGGCTTCTGTGTACCGAGCCGCGCCACCTCTCTGCCCTACCTTACGACACCTGCCCTCCTCCCACATATTCCCCCAGCGATTCTCTGCAGCCCGTTCCCCCTCCCCGCCCCCACGTAGTCTCAGAAGTACACTGTTTCAGAGCCAGGTGTGCGAGGTTTATAGACTATCTGATTGTTAAAATGTCAGCTAAAGTGCTTCTGGATTTGTTACCGTCACTTATGCTGACAGCGATATTCATAAATCCTCTGGGGTGGGCTGTGGGAAATGTCACTGTAAAGATGATTGAAACACAGGGATGAGAATCTGTCTTGCTGGAGGTCCACAGCCACGGTCCGGTGGACTTTGGAAACTGCAGGTTCTAAAAGGAAGCCACCAAAATGGGTTTTAGCTGTGGCAATAGACACACGGCTCGGTGTAGCAGGATGTACAGCATTTGATGAGAAGAAATAAGCTGAGTAGATTCAAGAGGACTAGAAAATTGTACAGATCTGTCTTGTGCAGAGTGTTTTAAGATGTAGGCTTCTAAAGGTAGGGTTCCCTTGGTCACATCTCTGAAAAAATTTAAAGAAAGCACACTATGTGGGCTCAGCTATTTGTCCTTTGGAAAGTTCTGGAATCAGATGCTTTAAGCCCCATGCTACAGATAAGGAATACTGGATGTAGAATGAATGATATTTCTAGGAGACAGGGCATTAACTTGGCTAACAGGAAGGCAGCCTGAGGAGGAGCTGCCCCAGTACCACAGAAGCTGACTACAGATTCACTCTCGTTTTTATTTCTTCCCCTATTCATCCTCACTGCTACAGGAGAGAGAAGAATCTTCTTCCTTCTTCAGTTCATTGGCTGGGCCTATTGGTAGCAGCACCCAAAGGCATTTTCACAGGAGAAGGAGGAAAACTAGGAGGAAAAGGAGAAGGAGGAGGAAGAGGAAGAGGAAGAAGAGAAAGAAGAGGAGGAGGAGGAGAAAGAGGAGGAGGCGGAAGAGGAGGAAAGATGTTTCATCTGTCATTGTAAATTTCGTCTGGTAAGAGTTTACAAACAAGAGAAACTTCCCACAAGAACATCTAGACTTGGGGGATGCTGCACCCCATTTCAGCAAGGGACAATATATTTGTAGGAAAGTGGTAAGACAGAGAAAAGGGAGTTTTAGGCCTCCCAGGTGGAAAAACGTGAGCACTGAATCAATAGGAAAAGAAATAGAAGGTAAAGGTTATCAAGATTTTGTTTGTGCAGGTACATCTCGGGCGGCTTTCTGTCTTCCATGTGGTAATAAAATTTCCTGGGGAGAGAGATTTATGGCCCCACATTTCCTGGAAGTTCCAGCCTTCAGTCAGAGAAAGGAGGCCGCGGGAAGGCTGCTCTCTCCATCCTAGATTCCTTAACGCCTCCAGCTCAAAATGATTCTACAGCAAAGTGGCATATTTTAAGTGGCGTCTTCTATGCCCACATTCCTTGTCCCTCCAACACTCTTGGTTCTGGCTTCCCCAAGGGCTGGCACCTTCCAATGCACCCCTCCTCTTCACCCTGGCCTCTCCCCTTCATGTTCCCATAGGCCAGCCCATGGGCTTTTTGTCCTCCGACTCACAGAGCAACACCAGGCTGACAGACTGAGGCGCAGGATTTACTCCCCAAGTGTTCTCCCCTGTGGGTCTCCCAAGACTAGCCGCATCCCACTGCCAAAAGTCTGAACTAATTCAGCCCTCCCCACAGCTCTGCCCTTCTCCCCAGTTCCAGGAACCCACCCCCTCCTGGGCCTCTAAGGGCTTGGGAGTGGAGCCGGTTGCTGCTCTGCGCCTTGTGGTTTCCCTACCTCTGCCCACGCCTTTGTAAATAGTTTCTTTACGAAACTCTGCTTGAGTTATCCTAATTTGAGGGTGCCATCTGTTTCCTGCTGATACACCACTTTAATTTAATCTTACGTGGGTTGAATGTTTTTGCTCAGTGATATTTTTGCGTCTGGCCTCCTAAAACATTTCTCTACATGGCGACAATGGCCTCAGCCCCTAGCACCACCAGGCACTGGGCTCACAGCACAGTCGGCCTCACACAGGTGGAAGTCTGTGGCCCAGTCACTTGGCAACTGTGTGCAAATAATAGTAATAATAGTGACATCTGCTGCATCCACACTCCCTGAGCAGTGTGGCCGACTAAGGAGATCACACCCACCTAAAGGTATCTGAGGAATCATCGCCACGAAAAGCAAGCCTGCATTGTCAGTTATTCTGAAACCTCCAAAGGCCTGGACATCTTGTTTAGATATCAGATTTTCCCGTTACTAGAACATGAGTTTCCTGAGGACAAAAAGGGCTATTTTAGTCATCGCAGCATTCCAATGAGCATTGCTTGTTTAAGCCTCTGCTCTGAAACTAACCACAACTGAAAAGCCGTCTAATAAATGATTGATCCTCTTAGAACGGCGGCGGCAAAGTGCTTGGCTCCGGCTTGCTATGCAGGTGTCGAATCACCTGCCCCTGAGCAATTGGCAGGTACATGGGCGAGAGAAGAAGCACAGCGGCCCCCGCCGAAGGCTAAACCACCTGGGATCACCTCTTCCCTGCCATGGCCTGCGGATATATGGACCCAGCCAGCCACAGATTCATGCCTGAGTTTCAAAACACAAAGGACACAGTTGTCCACCAGAAGAATGACTCAGTGGACACACGGAAGATAAAATTATGTATGAAACCATTTGTTCTTTAGCCGCACTTTGCGGTGACACTAATACTCATGAAAAAAGTTAGAATCTGTTGGATGTTACAGTGCATGAGAGACGGGGCCAGGCAGGATCTGGGCCACTTCCAGACTGGGCCGGAGATGTGAGAAACAGCAGTTTTCCCAGCTAATAAGAATGGTCCCTCTGGCCATGGTGCACCTATAATCCCAGCACTTGGGAGGCTGAAAATAGGAGGATCACTACAAGTCTGAGCTGTGCAGTGAGACCCCTATAGACCCTGTATCAAATACATTTAAAAAGAAAGAAACAAGAATGTTCCCTGTCTCTCTGTGCTTCAGCCTCTCCAAGTGCTAGGATTAAAGGCATATACCATGTTCCCTGGCTTGAGCAAAATATTTCTATTTGAGCAAAAAGTTTTATTGTATTAAGTAAAGGTAGATAATTTGCATTTATTGATTTTATATTTTTGTTTTAATTCATAAATCTTATGGCTTTTATTGTATTAGAAACTATATGCATAAAGAATATATACTCTTATATTGGTCCAAATATTTTTAGAAATTAAATTATAAAAAAAAGAATGTTCCCTGCCTGGACCCCGAAGTGAGGGTCAAAGAAGATGGGCACGTGACCTCAGCAAGGGTCGTGTGGGAGCCCTCTCATTAGCTTAGATGCTGTAGTAGAACACAGCAGAGTAAGCAGCTCGAACCAGAAAGCTGCCACCATCAGGCTGGGAGCATGAGATCGAGGTACCGTGTGGTCAGGCCCTGTGAGGGTCCCCTCCATGGCTGCTGCCTTTTCAGCGTGTTCTCTCTTCCTGGAAGACTGTGGCTCCAAGGCATTGGGTCATCCATACTAATTCACCTCACCAGCGTCACATCCTAAAGACCCTATCTGCATGTGCGGTCCACGGGAGTTAAAGCTTCAGGAAGCACAGTTTAGCCTCTTGAACTCATGGGTAGGCTGGTCTCAAAAAAGTCATTGCCAAACTCCTTTTCTATACAGCTTTTACTCCAAAGGTTGAAAATGGTAAACAATCATTTCCCCAGCATCATCTACGGTTGGCAGTGGTCCTGTTAAGCATGGTGATTCATGAGTGGGTTCTGTGAGAGGGAGCAGGGGGTTCAGGGAAGAAGCTGTACTTTCCTGATAGAAAGAGCAGATGAGGTAGGCCAGGACATTTGTTTCATTCTCTTCCTGCCCTGAAACAGGACATAAGTCCTACAGCTGTTACAGCCATTTTACAACCAAGAGGCCCAAGAGCAGAAGACTGAGTGGTCTTTTGTCACTTGAACCTAAAATAATGCAATGGGAGTCCATGTTTAGACAGAGAGACAGTTATTCTTGCCTGTCTCAGTTATTCTTCCTTCATTGCTAGACAAATGTCCAGCACCAAAGGAAGGAAAGGTTTATTTAGCTCACAGTTACTAGAGTTTTCAGTCTGTACTCAGTTGGCTCCAAGGCAGAGCAGCACATGGCAGAGGGCAGCCTTTCATGGTGGTGGCAAAGAGCAGAGAGCAAGAGAGGAGTAGCAGCAACAAAGGGCAACAGAAAGGAAGTCTGTCTCTCCACCTTTCTTATGTTACATTTAGGCTGTAATGGTTGATACATTGTGTCAACTTGAGGAAGTTTGGCTGGATGCGCGGGGCTGGTTCCAGGCTGTGGGGGCCCCATCCTGCAGGATGCGGAGTGCGGGCTCTGGGATGTGATTGGGAGACTACATGATCAGCCCTCCTGGCCCTGCCCTGGCGGCTTTCTACCTGGCCCAGCCCTGCCCAGCTTCCTTGGAGAAATCCTAATCATTTGGAGGAGCTTGATCTTTGTAGCCACACCACTTTGGAGGAGCTCTGGAGCCAGTGGAGTTTGAACTGAAACCTCACAAACTGTGAGCTAAATAAACCTTTCTTTCCTTCATTTTGAGTGTTAGGTATTTGTCCCAGCAACGAGTAAAAAGTAACTAAGACATAGGCTATCCACCCCAGACTGAGCATAATGCTCATATCCATAATCCCAGCAGCACTAAAACCCATAATCCCGGCCAAGATCATGAATTAATCTCAAACTCTAGAAGTCCCCACCGCATGACTGCATGAGACTCTGGGGAGACAACTAGACACAAACCATAACAATGCCTTATTTTATATGAGGCTCCGGAACCTGAGTATTTTGCTTAGCACAGATGAGTATATTGTTTGTGCCTCTGGGATCACATCTGTGTAATGGGAATTGTGACAGTGGCTTCTGGAGGGGAGGTGAGAGTTTAGTGAGCACTGCTGTACATATAGATGAGAAGACACTAGACAGTTCCCAGGCTCTTGAAGCCATCATAAGTGACGCCTGGATAAATAAAAGCTAAAGAGCTAGAAGGACATAGAAGCAGATCACACCAGCCAGCAAGACCTGGTGTGATAGTGCATGCCTGCAATCCCAGGGCTGGGGAGGCTGAGTCAGGAAAATCACTGCGAGTCTGAGCTCTGAGCTGTGTAGTGAGACCCTGTACCAGATAATTTAGAGACCAGGACAGAGAGAGAGAGAGAGAGAGACTCAGAGAGACAAAGACAGAGACAGTCAAATATGCACACGCACACACCCCCCAGATCTGAAGTCAGAAGACCTAGGTCAGAATATACAACAATAAGGAAACGAAGGCAAAGACAGACGTAGCCATTCCATGAATGACATATGCAGCTATTTAAAATGCATGAAGACCCCATGCAACATAAAGAAATGTCGTGATCTCAATTTTGTAAAGAGAAAAGTGCAAATGAAAGAGAATAACCCAAAATGGTAATTTCTGACCTTCTAAATTGCCCATATCCCCAGTTTTAACAATATACATAATCACTGCATAAAAATCTTTAATAATTTTTATTTTTTTATTTTGCATTTCACTGTATTTTCTTAAATTACAATAAATACATATTGCTTAAATTACTTACACCTATATATAACTTACATAAGAAAAATAAGTTTATTTTTACAATAAAGACATATGTTTGCTGCCCAGGGATGGGAGAACCTGAGCAGTTTTAGCAAGACTCAAGACCTGAAGCCAAGAGCATTATGGCTTGTTAAGACCTCCCAACAATACAACCTCGATGCTTCTTAGACTCTTGGCCACTGTTAAGAGATAGCTCAGGAGTCTCAAGCGCCTTCTTAAGCAAGGTTAGGCAAGTGCGCAAGGCCCAAGGTTGATCCCAGGGCACCGCATGCCGTGGCAGCCCCACCCCCAGGGTGGGCCGAGCTGGCCACAGTGGAGCAGGTCATGTGTGAGACCTCACTGCTGCTTGCTAGAGGCCCAAGCAGAGCAGACATCAGAGCAGACCTCACACTCACACTGGAGAACAGGAAGAAGTATATTTTTTCCCTTCCAAGTGTGTGCGTATTCCCATGGATTTTTCAGATAAATGAGATTTTGTTTTATCATGGAGATAGGAGATGTAAAGCTCTATTTTGTCAGTTACCAGCTGTGTGATGCAGAGGAGGGGAAACATGGTATTACCTTGTGAAACCCCACTTCCCTCGCTCTAAAATTACAATTATAAGAAGAGCTAAAAGGAAAGGGAGTGGAGAAGAAGGGGAAATAAACAGAAGGAAGGTAAGTTATAAGCATGTAGCAACCCATCACAATAAATGCAGTCACTGTGGACGTCAACAGGTAGTAATTTTTTCAATCTCCAGCCCCGCCACGAGGGCACAATGTGCCAGCAATTGAGACTGGGTGGGCGCCTGTAATCTCAGCTCTTAGGAGGCTGTAAACAAGCAGATCACTACAAGTCCATTGTAGTAGTGAGATTCTGAACACCCTGTAGACCCTTTCCTAAAATACAAAAAAAAAATAAAAAATAAAAAATCAGTTTTTTAAAAGACCTACTTCAGGGCTGGGGAGATAGCTCTGTGGCACAAGTGCCTTCCTGGCAAGTTCAAGGTCATGAGTTCAAATCCCAGTCCCACAAAAATAAATAAATAAATAAATAAATAAATAAATAAATATAATAAAAGACCTACTTCAACAGGTCTTTTGCTATATTCTACAGATACACTAACGTGCGTGTTATGGTTTCGGTCTCATACCTTCCCAAAGTGGCACAAGTGCCTGACTGGCAAGTGCAAGGTAGTGAGTTCAAACCCTGGTCCCGCAAAAAAAAGAGAAAAAAGAAAAAGAAAAAAAGAACAGCACCGCTGGTGACAGAAGCTGGAGGCAGGGCCCAAAAGGAGGGAAATAGATTGTGGCACTGTGACCGTAGCTGGTCCCCATACCTCGTCATCGTCGTCCTCCTCATCCTCCTCCTTCTTCCCCATACTTTTCCTTTCTTTTTTTAATCTCTTCTTTATGTATTTGGTACGGGGTCTCCTTACACAGCTCAGACTCAAGCCGGCTGTGCACAGGGCAGCGTGGCATGCAGTTCCAGGGATCAAACCCACGTCTTTGCACTGGTCAGGCAGGCATTTAGACCACCAGGCTGTCTCCTCGAATTCCCCATACCTTTCCTCTCAGCCTCTTCCTCTTCCTGCTTCCGGGTTGCAGTGGGTGAGCAGCATTTCTCCTCCTTGCCCTTACCACTGCCTGACTCTAGACTGAAACCTCTGACACCATAAGCAAAATAAATCTTTCCTCCTTTCAATTGTTATTCTCAGGGACTTCCTCACAGGGAGACAGGCTGGCCTACACAGCCATTTCCAAATGCCTTATAAGATGGCAATCCCAGAATGTTCAGTGAAAGACACACAGGCCCTGGCGAGGCAGCCAAAGTTGATATCCTACCTGTTTCTCTTAAGCAAGAATGCAAGGGAATCTTCTCAAGCCTCAGTTTTCAGGTCAAGGAAGCAGCCTTGCTGTATTTCACGTCTGAGGCGACTGGAGCATTGTGGATACCACAAAAGGGAAGCATTAGTATCTCAAGAGTAAGCAAAGTTAGTTCTTCCCTGCAGCAAAGTCCCTCAGGAGCTAGGACAAAAATTTCCTTCAAAAACAATTGTAAAGTCACTGAAGTGCAAAGAAGAATTAGAAAAGATGCCTGCTTCCCTGGCCTCTGCACCCTCACCATTTATCCAGATCTCTGACCACCTGGACACTTCCGCTCAGGGCTGTCTCTCTGAAATATTATCAGATGGGAGAACAAAGGATACTAGACCCAAAAAAAAAAAAAAACAATGGAAAAAAATTCTTCCTTTTTTTAACTAGCAGAGGTTTGGCTGCTGGGAAGATTTGGGAAGCCACTAGCCCTTAAATCACCAAATCATATCATCACCTTGAAAGAGCAGCGGGCACTCAGACTATTGTGTGTCCAACGTGTCACATCCACCATCTCCCATGGATGTGAGCAGATGAAACATTCCCAGCCCCTGCTGTGCAAGGCTGGCAAATCAATACATCCATCATTATCACTGTCATATTATCATTACTCCCCAGACCTCTCTCCAGCTGCATCTGAGCTGTTCTCTCCCGAGCACCAAGCAGCAGGGGTGACAAGTTCACCTCTGAGACCCCATCAACCACAGCAGGAAGGAAAGGGATGGTTTGACAAGAAAAAACATGAGGGCACAGGGAAAAAGTAGAAAGTCTGAAAAGGTGTAAAACACCTGCTCAGAATAGAACTTGCCTGATGGAATCTATCACGGGTGGTTGGATTAAAGTGACAGACCCCAGAAGATGCCAAGTCCTTAAATTGGGGTGGGACTTAGAGACCTCCCTGAACCAGCAACTTCTTTAGATGAATCTACACACCTAAAGTTTGCACCTTAAAAAATTGAAGATCTACAATTCGCTGGCAAAAGTCACAGGTGCTGAAGTTTTTCAGTCCTGCTGTTCATCTCAGCAATTGTTTTTGAAGGAAATTCTTGTCCTAGCTCCCCAGTGACTTTTCTGTAGAGAAGAACTAACTTTGCTTACTCTTACAGCTTACTCTTACAGCTTCCCTTTCGTGGTATCCACAATGCTCCAGTCGCCTCAGACGTGAAGTACAGCAAGGCTGTATTTCCTAGACCTGAAAACTGAGGCTTGGGAAGTACCCTTGCATTCTTGCTTAAGTGAAACATGTCAGAGATGAGCTTTGCAGAATACGTGAATGCGTGCTTGTGGGACCAGGCCAGCATCTTCTGGGTCACCATGAGCAACAGTTTGGTTCACCGGCACGGGAATGTTCCTTGACTGATAGAAGCAGTTCTAAATCTTTAATATAAAAGTCAGCCAGGGCAGGGGTGGGGCGACACTGTGGAGGAAAAGTGCCCTCTGCAACTCCCCAGCCTGAAGCGACAAATGTGTAAATCCAGTGGAATAAATGGCCTCTAAGTCACAGGTGTGATTGTCTAATACCTAAAGACCGGTGACTGTGACCAATAAATATGGAGAAAACCTGCTGACCAAGGAGAAATCAAGCGCTGAAGCAACCAAGGAAACAGCACGCATGGAGCCAGGCCTCCGAGATGTCGATCCGGTCAGCAGGCCCGAACTGTCCAAGGCAAGGCCCAAGAGTGCCCGGACTTCTCTGATTAGAAAAGGAATTCTTCAGGTTGTACTTTTTTCCCCCTTTTAGTTTCCCTTGTAGTGGTTACAAGTCCTACTGCAGGTCATTTTTTTTCTTGCTCCTTGTGCTTTACCTTCTTCAAGGTGTAACTAAGTGGGGGAAATGTGCTCTACTTTCAACTTTCAGGGTGCTTTATTTTCAGAGTAACTGAGGCTTGTTCTAGATAGCGAATTCACTACCACCACATGCAAAGTGAGTCCATGGTAGACCCAGAACTAGTTTGATATTAAACATGCTTGAGAAAGCAAAGCAAGCATTTTTCAGGATGATGGAGAGAAATTTGAATCTATAGATGGCTAAAGAAAAATAGGAATTGAGATGACTTAAAAATTAGAAATAGAATTTCATCAAAATGCACCATAAACACACGTACACACATACACGTACACACACACACATACTTTTTCATACAACCTATGCAAGCTAAAATATGATTCATTTTTCTGTACTTTCTTCCACTGTGCTCCTGCTACTCTTGTTCTGCATTATAACTGTATATTCCATTTATTTTCTCAAATTCTTTTGACTTCTCACAGCAGACTGGTACCAACATTATACCTGCTTCACGGAGGAGGTCCCCAGTAGCCTAAGGACCCAAAGCCAGTGCTCACTTATTTTGGGGGAGCCTGGGCTCGAGCCTTAGCATTGTGACCCAAAACCAAATGCGGCCAGCTCTGTCA
The DNA here is from genome assembly GCA_004027915.1 of Capromys pilorides. Classification (NCBI taxonomy): domain Eukaryota; kingdom Metazoa; phylum Chordata; class Mammalia; order Rodentia; family Capromyidae; genus Capromys; species Capromys pilorides. The sequence continues at coordinate 17,705 of PVKN010015813.1, forward strand.
CACTGCCACACGGCACAGGAGCAGCAGACAGCATGGTGCATGTCACACTTCTGAGCATTTGGAGACAGAGAAACGACTCACAAAAGCCGCTCATGCTAACAGAGCTATTCTCTTAATTTGCTTGATGTCTTTCTTTCTACTGCTACTATCTTTTATAGCATGATTTCAAGGCTGAGTGCTCATGGTTTATCAACAGACTGGGTAAGAGATAGCTTTTAAGTAAATGAAAATAAAGCAGAAATTACAAATTTTATTTAAATCTGATTTTTCCTAAGCCAGGGTGTATCTTACATACTTAAAAACAAGTGAACTCTGAGGATTTCGTGGTTAACATTATCAGAGTCTGTTACTTCTATGGTACCTTTTCTTTTATAGTTTTCATGCTGGAGATAAAACTCAGGGTCTTGCATATGCTCGGCATGTGTTCTACTATGAAACTAAACCTTCCTGGTTTTTGTGCAAGTAAAGATACATATTCATGAAAGAGAAAAAGGAAAAACACAGAAAAGGCTGACTAAGGAGAAAACAATCTTGTCTTTTGATTTACTTTGTAA
>PVKN010015814.1:0-18266 GCA_004027915.1 Capromys pilorides
CCAGCACTTTATTTTTCTTTTGCTTTGCTTTTCAGCATGGCCACAGGCTCAGACATAAATGTGCCTTTTCACTAATGTATTAGTAATGGTTCCTTTGGCTTCAAGTGACAGAGAATCTTGCCCAAATTGGCTTAAAGTGGAAATTTATTGGTTTATATAGGATGAAAACCTCAAGGCTAGGTATATCTTTAAAGCGCAACTGGGTTTGGCTCCCAAAAATGCTATCAAGAGCCCAGGTGTTTTCTTTTCTAGATTTTTTTTATACTGTATCTTCAGTTATACTGACTTTGTTCTTGGCCATCACGTGATAAACCAGATGCTGGTTGTAGCCATATGGCAGTGCCAGCTCTTAAATTCTCTAGAGTTTTCTTCAATGCAAGTAAAGCAACAACTCTTTCTCCAAAGTTCCAGTGAAATACTCACTGCATCTCATTAGCTTTGTTAGAGTCCTAAGTCCAATGTCTTGGTTATTTTTCTCACATTTGTTAAGACAAACTATTTGAGGCCAAAATCAAGAAAGGAAAGCTTTGTTTAGCTCAAACTTGTGGAAGTTTCAGTCCATAATCAGCTGGCTCCACGGCAGGGTGTTGTGGCAGAGGAGCAACTGCTTACTGTGGCAGAATATAACAAAAACAAAAGAGCAAAAAGGGAGGAGTGAGACAGAAGGCTGCTTCTGTCCCTTATTTTGTAACTAAGGTGGGTGTAGCATATGACAGTCATATCTCCGCATTAGGCAATAAGTCACAAACTCTAGATTCAGTCACCTCCTTAAAGCATCCCCCATCATGACTACATGAATCTTTGGAGAGGTATCTAGATGCAAACCATAGCAACCCCTATGGAGCCACTACTGATCACCTTCAACTTTGACCCACTTCCACTGCATGTGTTAGCTTTTGTGTCACTATGACAAGAACTTGAGATAATTAACTTATGTGTGGAGAAGGTATGTTTTGGCTCATGCCATCGGCGTTTTCAGTCCAACATCAATTGGCATGTTGTGGCATGGAGCGTGTAGTTGAGCAGAACCACCTACACCACAAACCAAAAAGAAAACAGGAAATCCAAATGGGATGGATTCCTGCAGACCTCTTTAGAGGAACATCTCCAGGAACCTAAAGACTTCTCATGAGACCTTCTTCCCATAATGCCACCTTCGGAACCAAGCTCTGAACTCACAGGACTTTAAAGTAGACTCCACATCTAAACCAGAGCAGTGCACAACTTTATCTCAGCCATATGTACTAGGAGAGTGGGAGGGTATATTTCTCCAAGAGAAGCTAGGATGTGTTTACTGGAAAAGGACTGGATAGATATTGAACAGCTAGTGTTCACTTTGTCAAAGAAGTTAGTCAGATGATCACCCAATTAGGATATTCTAAGAATTTTAGTCTTATTTTGTACAAATGAAAGAAGGTGATGGGAGATTCACACAAACACATTAGCCTCAGTCCTTGCATTCATTAACCAAGCTGAGGCTTGCTTAGCTTGAAAGATGGAGTTTTAGGTTCATTGAAATACAGTTCTAATTGCGATGATAGATGATATTCATAGGCCGCATCTTTGGTTCCTAAGAATACAAATGCGAAGTTCATTAAGCAGGGTTATGTGGCTCTGTGGAGGCTAAAGCATGACACTGCACCTGAGGATTGGCACACCAACAGAGAATGGTGCTATGCAAACATCAACTTTGCCTGTAGCACCTCGCTCTATAAATCATTCATCTTCAGATTGCTGCAAGAAAAACATATATTTAATTTTGAACCACTCTCAAAGTATAATAAATCTAAATCACTGTCATAATAAGTTTAAAATAAAAAAGGACGTTTACATAAAAGGGGAGCAGGAACTTTTTGTTGAATATAATTCCACATGGGAGGAGGGAGTATAACCTACCTGGAAGCAGGAGAGCTTTAGGGAAGCATTCCTGTATCTTTCCATCCTTAACTGTTGACCCAGCTATTCTAGATCTCTGCCAATTTATAGATAGATAGATAGATAGATAGATAGATAGATAGATAGATAGATAGATAGATAAATAGATTATGGCTGGTTCAGCCTCACCTAGGGGTGGGGCTGGCACAGCATGTGGTGCCAGGGATCAAACTACGGTCCCTACAATTGCCTAAGCTTTCCCAAGCAGGCGCTTTAGATCACTGAACCATCTCACCAATCCAAAATCTTTATTTATTTATTTTTTTCAATTTCAACTTCCAATCTGTTCCATCTTCCATACCCACATGGCTTCCATCCAGAAAACTATGTCAAAAATCATCCCCCCATCTTGCATCCACCTTGGCAAGGGAGGAGAAAAGAATAATGCCACTACTAATTTCTATTAGTTCACTGAAAGGAACAATTACTGTTTACATTGTTTGATCCACCTTCCATGCCTATATCTGGGAAGCTGAACAACTATTTTGAATATATATGCAATATAATAACCATTATTAATTTCCTGTCATTTTGCTTTGAAATTCTGTCTCTATTTTGTTGTATTTTTTTCTCTTTAAAATTAAAAAAATAAAATAAAATTATATTACCAAAAACATCCTAATGAGATGTATTAAGCATTAGGAATGTGCTCAGGAGTCCTGAGAATAATGCAGAAGTCTCCTAGAGTTTCTCTCTGGCTTCCTTTCAGTCAGAGACATGCAGCTGAACTCCTCCCTCACGTCCACTCCTCTTCCCTGTTCCACTTTCCTGCCCTGAAGACCAAGCTCTACAATGCCGATTCCACCCCTGTTACTGATCCCTGTGTGATACTGCCTTGGCAAGTCCTATTTCACCATGGGCCCTACTGTTCAGGGAAGAACATCACTGATTTAATTACCTCATTGATTAGCTCAAAAAAACATTCCATACACACTTCACATGGGTCATATTCATGACGTGACTTATTAAGTTATTAGGCTAAAAGACTCTTTGTTTAATAGAGATGAGTGGTATGTGATGGCCAGTTGGAGGTGATAATGTTGAGAAATCCAAATTCACTGCATAAAGAAAATAAGGGGCTGGGGAGATAGCTCATGGGTGCAAGGACCTGCCAGGCAAGTGCAAGGACCCAGGTTTGATGCCCAGTGCCATATGCTGTGTTGGCCTCAAGACTAGGCATGGTGGTCCATGTCTATAATCCTAACACTGGCATGAGAGGCTAGGACAGGAGAATCACCATGCATCTGAGCTACGTAGTGAGACTCTGTACTAAAGAAATAATTAAAAACGAAAGATTAAAAATAAAATAGGATCTTCTGGTGGCAAGAATATGTGGCACTGTGGCACTGGGTGCACACAAGGGCAGCAGTGCATAAATTCAGTGATTCAGTGGAGCTGAACTGTAACCGTTCATGATGCCAGCTGTCACTACTGCACTAATTCAGGGTTGAGTGGAATTTGGGAGAGCAGGGTAAGCTAGTGCTCACCACACAAATGCTCTGCCTATAGAATGGTGCCTGAGGCTGGGATTAATGAGGGCTGACACCTCTCAAACACTTCCTCTTTCCCCAGTCATTAGGCTGTGCTCTGAACCACAAGAGTATGCTCATTTCACCCTCCCACAACTCCTGGCACTATTGTCCCCCAATAACATACAATAAAATGGAAGCCCCAGAGAGGGAGAATCACTTGTAAAGGTATGTAATTAATAAGTGGTGGAGCCAAGGTTGATACTAAAAACTGTGGTGTTACACAAACTACCTCTTGATAAAAGAACTGGAATAGAGTTCCAGTTCTGGGAAGTAGGCATATGTTCAGCTTCTTAAAACTGCCAAGGCAGAGTTAATTGACCATGTGGAAAATCAAGGCTAAGGGAAGCACAGCCCACTCAAGCATCGCCACACTGGATTTAAGGTAAGAGCTTGCTTAACAAAGGGAGGCTAAGTCTGGGAAGTGGATAGTAACAGCAAAATTGTCCCCTTAAGGAGTGGATGTGCTCTATTTCCACCTGTGGCTTTCTATGTCTCACAGGATGCCTGTTGTGTTTGTATTTTCTCTCTATTGCTGTATAACAAATTAGTCCAAAATTCAGTGGCTTAATAATACACAATCATTATCTTACAGTTTCTCGAGTCACAAATCCAGACATGTGTTAGCCATGTGTCTCTGGTTTCTCACAAGGCTATAGTTGCAGACTTTCCAGAGTCATGGTTATCTGAAGCAAATTTGGGAAAGGTCCTCTTCCATGTTCTTTCAGTGTTTCTTGGCAGGATTCAGATCCCTGCGAGCCAATGGATCAAGACTCTCAAGTTCTTGCTGATTGCTGTCAGCATACAGTATTTTCCTCAGTCACCTGCTACATGGGCCTCTCTATGTTGGGAGCTTGTGTCTGTCAGTAGCTCTAGGGAGAGGGAATCTCTAGGGAGATGTTCAGGGGGAGTGAACTCCACAGTTTGTGAATATTAGGGAGTAGAAATTATGAGAGCTATTATATGGCATCCAAAGCATTCAGAGCCTGTCCAATTGAACTTTGCCTGTAAAACACAAGTGTCCCCTACAGGAGTTAGGGGAAGCACCCCAGTGAACTCATTTTCTGCAATTAGCTTTTATGTTGAAAGGACAATTAAATCCTGCCAATCAAGACAGTTAGCTGCAATAAAGTATCCAATAGGAACAGGATGGAGGAGAACTAATATTTGCCACCCTAAGTTTGTACTAAACACTAGAAGGGAAAGGACTATTTCCTTGCTTCTTAAAGAAAATGAGGGCTGCAGATTCAAATAACAGCCCAATGCCGTACATCTAGGAGGCTCAATGCCATACAGCTAGGCGAGGTACAGTTAAAGTCATATAATTCAGGGTTTCCTGATCCTAAAGCCATCTCCTTTCCATTTGCCTTAGTTGTCAGTGCTATTTGTCAAGGTTTTCTAGTTCTTGCTCCTCTGGACCCATTGAAGGACTGCACTTTCTGGCCTTCTTGTGTCTGGAAAAGGTGATGTGAATAGTCATGGCTCATGCACTGTGAGGAGGAATCAAGAGTCTTCCTTCTACACCCAAGCATTTTAGAACAGGACACTTTTAGAAGCCTGTGCATGGCACCAGCAGAGCTTGAGCTCCTGAGTGACTAAGACAAGCAGACCCTTTCATCCTGGCCTCCACTTATCCATAGCAGACGTGTAAATGTGAGCAAGAAACAAACTTCTGTTATCTGGTATCTCTAAGGCTAAGGAGAGGCAGGTGTTTGTTACTCTAACAAATGAAATCTGGCCTCACCAATGTACCACTAAAGAGAACACGAAGGAGCAGGAGGTGAAGGAGGGTGGCAATTGCCTGGGGTTTTTGGTGGGTGGAGGGCTCTGGATGTCTCATGTCTGCTTGAGGTTACAGCAGTAGCACACCCGCAGCTCCCTTGGCCTGATGCCCTGGTGCCTGCAACATGATGGACTTCCCTTTTTAGATACAACTGGTGAATGAGAATAAGAGGTGCCAAAGGCATTGCTCAGAGTTGGGATGTGAACTCTGTCACCTCCTCCATGCTGCACACCCCTGACTTTGGTCAGTGAAGAGCACAGAGAGCAGAAGTGTGATCCCTTGCCCAGAAGTTCTAACACTCACAGAGCAGCCAGGGACTTCTAAAGGAGGCTTAATGAGAATGACCTTCTTGTATCAGATTACCTTTCACAGATTAGCCTTTGTTGCCAGGTGGACATTTGCTAATGCAATCTCTTGATCTGGGACTGCCTCACAGAGGCCCAGGGCAGTGAAGTTGGGGCAATCTGAGAAAGGACTAATGTGATGAATTCTATGGAAGTCAGCCTCAGGTTGCCATGCCTTCCATGGCAGATGTAGGATTCTCTTCTTCTCTTCAAGAGTCGTAGTCCTAGAACTTTGATCTTAGGGCTGTTTGCTCCTCTTTCTTGTCCTCTGTGCCACTGATGACTTCCATGCTCTCTTTGTTCCTAGATGCACATGGTTCCCTTGGAAGACAGCTGAACTTCCAAACTGAAAACTGGGAAGGGACTGCGGGGCAGCATGTCTTCAACTTTAGTACCACAACACTGGGTTATACAGTGGCATTAGACTTTGCTGAGATAGGACAGTCTCTCAGTCAGACCAAAGAGCAAAATTCACAGCTGTACTCCAACTCTAGGTTTCCTCATGGCCTAAGGAAAAATCACCCCTTAGAGTAACATTATGAACACTCTAGATTCTCAAATTGCTTCTTCACTCTCAAGTTCAACATTCGGTAGATTTTGTTCAAGTGTCCAAAATACATATTCAGATTTAGTTCTCAATCTTCTACCATGTAAATTTATATTCACCTTTCAGAGTGGCCCCCTGACCCCCAGAGGAGAGATCATACTCCAGAGCTCTGTCCCCTGCTCCACTTGTTAACATGGCATGCTTCCATAACCCTAAGTTACTCAGCTCACCCACCCACACAGGGGAGAGGGTGGAAACTTAGCACTCCCTACCTCCACCAAGGTGTAGGTGTTCTGAGAGTGGGGCAGGGGACAGACAGAGACAGAGACAGAGAGATGCTATCTCATCCAAGATCTCCCATGTGTTTCAGGATCCCATCTACAATAACATTTGAAGAATAAAGTTAATGTGTCACTGATTTTCCAGCCACTCCCCATCCCATTTTACTGATACAACAAACTAACATCAGGCACCTTGCCACTAACGCCTCTCAGATGCAATAAAATCATAAATGCACATTTGCTTGTAAAAGGGATTGAAAGATGCAAATACTAAAGTTCTGTGCCACCGATATTAAGTCCTTTCATGAAACCAGAAATTGAAAGATTGGGGGAAAGAAGGGATAAAGGCCTTGAGGAGCCACTAGGGGAGTGGTTTATTTAGAAGAAATTAAAGGAATGAAAAAATAAAAATGGATTTCCTTGACTTCATGCTTCTACATAGGAGCTGCTGTTGGCTGAGAGCATTTCTCTTGGGTCACTTGGTGGAGCACGTGGTAGAGTCACTGCCTCTGAGTCAGCGACATCGGAACAATTGACACTCAGAACATTCAGTTATCCCTAACTTCTGATGGCTGCCCTCATGTTTATATCCAGGGGCTTTTAAAGAAAGGCTGAACTAGCGTGAAGTGCAGGAAACGTGCATCTGCAGAGGAAAACTTAACCTGCTGCAGCTCTTCAGTTCTCAGCAATGAAACCTGCACCTACCTAATTTAAGTGAAAGGGGATTTCTTGGAAGGTAGCAAGTAATTCATAAAACTGAATGGGATCATCAATCCAAGTGCCCATCTACTAATGAACGGGCAAGTGAAATGCACTTGATGTACACTAGAATGTAAGCCAGCCATGAAACCAGTGCAGTACCGAGGCATGCCACAACATGCACAAGTCACAACTCACCAAAAAACCGCATGCTCTATGACTTCATTTCTATGAAGTGTCTAGGATGTGAGATCTAGGAAAGAATTGACTAGCATGGGTGCCTAGATATGGAGAGCTGCAGAAACTGGGGAGTCACTGCTGATGGGTACAGAGCTTCTTCGTGGGCCAATATAAATAGCGTAAAGTTGATTGTTGTGATGGTTGCATAGCTGTGTCGCTGTTGTAGAAACTCCTGAGGTGGGTATGTCAAACTGGTGAATGGTATGGCATGTGAGTTGTATTGTAATAAAGTTGTTGCATATTTTCAAAACGATAAACTCCTGGCCTAGACCCATGCTGCCTTCAGGACCTGGACACTTTTCACAGGTCGTGTAAGGTTGCTTTCCGTGGATTGGAAGACCCACAAGACAGTCATTGCTCCCGTGCTTGCTGACTCCATTCCAGATGCAAAGCCTGAGGGGACTTTGCTAGTTACTTGGAGAACTGCAATCCAAACAAGGCTACACCAAGTGGGAAGGAGATACTTGCTCAAAAGGAAAACATGATACTGTTACTAAAGGAGGAAAAAGGGATGGTAGAGGTCAGAATAGACGCACCTTCATCCCAAGTCTTCACTGCACACGTCTGGAGCAAGTCCTCAGTTTGGAAGTCTTTCTTCTAATCACTGGAGGCCATGCTCCTCACAGCCCAAATGTGTTTCTTCCCAGTTTTCTCACAAGCTTGTGTTCTTAGGAGAATTTGCAGCAATATCTAAAATCAAGGCAGGTTGACTGGCCTGGAATCCCTGGCCACCTGGCTTATCCACAACTGTCTGTTACTTTTTATTAGTTGCTGAAAAAAAAAATACCGACACTCAAAATGAAGGAAGGAAAGGCTTATTTATCTCACAGTTTGTGGAGGCTTCAGTCCATACTCAGCTGGCTCCAAGGAAGGGTGCCACATGGCAGAGGGCCACAGTTCATGGTGGCAGAAAACACAAAAAGCAGCAAGTGGAAAAGGGAAGAGAAGCAAAGAGCAAGGCGTTCTCCCAGCATTATGTTGCAATCGTGCTATCTGTACCAGGGTAGATGAGCACTCACACTCAAAAGTCCAGCACTGGATCTTGAAATCCACCACCTCTAAAAGCTGCCCCATGACTGCATGAGAATTTGGGGGACATCAGACAAAAAACATAAACCAACCAATTACTTTTATAAAGAGCCTCTTCCTGACTATAAAGCAGCATGTGAAATAAGGTCCAGACAAAATCGTCTTCAATTTCTTCAATAGTTCCTTGCATCATTCTCATGGAGAGTTCTTTATTATAGGAGAAACATATTTAATTTGTAGGCATTATGTAACTAGTACCTAGTATCATTTTCTCATGTTTTAAAAGTTTTAGTTTAATACATTTCCCCACTCTGTTTGCATAGTATATTTAAACAGGCTTTGAAACTGAAATGCAAAGAACTATCAAAAGCAAGAAAGAGAGAATGGAGACCACATTTATAAGTTTTCTTACTCTAGGCTCTTTTACAAGTTTTAAAGATTGGATGCTGGGGCTGGTCAGATAGCTCAGCAGACTAACGCACCTGTGTAGGCAGGCACATGGGCTGGGGTTTGATCTCACTTGGCGTACTGTGCTGGCCCGTCCCCCAGGATGCACTGAGATGTGAAAGAGACTGGGCGTGGTGATGCATGCCTGTAATTCCAGTGCTTGGGAGGACGAAAATAGGAGAATCATTATGAATCAGATGTGCATAGTGAGATCCTGTAGACCTGTATTAAATATGAAAGAAAGAGAGAGAGAGAGAGAAAGAAAGAAAGAAAGAAAGAAAGAAAGAAAGAAAGAAAGAAAGAAAGAAAGAATATTGGCTCAAAATTGTTGAAGGAGACACTGAATGTGCACCCACTCATTCATATGTTGAAGCCCTAGCCCCCATAGTCATAGTATATGCACACGAGGGCATTGGAAGGTAATTAGATGAGAACATGAGGGTGAGACCTTGACAGTAGAACATGCCTTAGTAATACAGAAGAGACACCTGAGAATGCTATCTTCTCTCTCATCGCTCTTTTCCTACACACACACACACACACACACACACACACGCGCGCGCACACACACACACACACACACACACACACACACACACACACAGATCATATGATCACACAACAAGGGAGGGTCTATGCAACCTGACAACAGACTTCAGAATGAAACTTAACTTTCTGTCATTTTCCTTTTGTGACTGAAGGTTTGAAGATAAAGTGTTCTGGGAAGATCCTCAGCCAACAGGGCTTGATTAAGCGATGACTTCTGGAAAGTGCACAGAATTGTGTGCTTCAAGGATTGAAGGCTGGGCCTTACCCACCACAGCCCTCTCCTGCTGGCTGAGGACCCTTTCTTCACAGGCTGCTGTTGGGTGAGGACTAGGAGGCCATCCAGCAGTCTGAAGAAGATGCTGAGTCACAAAGGAGAAAGAAGCACAGTAGATTCTCCAAATGGGTCATGGTTCCACATAGGTCCACACTTTCAGGCCACTGTCCCCATAACAGTAAGTGGCTTGTTACCATGATGAACATTAGCTCAGCATCTTCATTTACCTTTTGTTGCAGGCCTGTTTTTCCTTTGCTCTTTACCTGAGGCCCTCACTGATACAGTTGCTCTGTATTCCATGATCACACTTGACATGGACGGATGGAACTGTGACTGAGGGTTCTTGACACCCAGATAAGAAGATTGCCCGAATGAGGAGCAAAATGCTGAGGCCCTCAGAAAGCAGAGCTCCCAGATCACATTTCCCTTCACGAGCCTACAGGTGTCTTTTGGTTGACAGACTGACTGATTGATTGATTGATTGATTAACTGATTTAAATAGGGTTTTTCTATGTAGTTCTGGCTGAACTTGAACTCATGGCATTCCTCATGCCTTCATCTCTTGACACTGGGACTATAGACATGCAGCACCACATCTGGCACAGGTGCCATCAATACCAGCATGTCATGTGTTTTTCTTATTACTCTTATGATTCCCCAGATGCATTTTTATGCATAGAAGTCTCTGAAGTAATGGTGAATTTTATTTTAGGAACAACCAGTGCAGACCAGGTACACTTGAGGAGATATAGCAGTGGCCATTTGATACTGCAGTTGCAGCTACAGCTGCTCCTGGGAAGATAGGAGCAGAGGTTGCAAGGATGGAACAGTGCCACTCATTCAGGGGATGCTTTGACGCTTACAACACTTACTCAGAGTGGATGAGTATTTATGATGGCCTTGTTTTTCTCCATTTCTACAAGTTCTTTCACACTACCCTTTCCTTGAGAACCAGCTCTGTGCATCACCTATCTTTCACTCCCCACTTATTTCAGGGCAGGTGTTAGGTATATGGGTTTCATTTAATTATTAACTAATTAATACCTTAATGATTTATTTGGATCCATGCATTCCTTTCACAAATTAAATTATTTTCTTCTTGTTTTCATCCTCTCCTTTCTCCAACATTAACTCAACATATTTTGTCTAAATGCTCAGTCTATGACATTAGTGACTGCATTTGCTTGCTAGAGGTGTCAAAACAAAATAGCTGAGACTGAAAGTTCGAGACAAAGGTGGTAGTGGATTCAGTGTGTGGTGAAGCCCCTCTTCCTGGATGGTTACTCATCATCTTCTTAGTATTTCCTGACATGACTTCTGTATTTATGTCCCTTTGTGTGTGTGTGTGTGTGTGTGTGTGTGTGTGTGTGTGTGCATGTCTGTGTAGGAGTTAAGAACTAATTTAACCTGAAATATCCTCTGTAAAGGCCGTTTCCCAAAATATAGTTGTCATTGGGTTAGGGATACAACACATGGATTCAGGGAAGGGTCACATAATTGAGTCATCTAAGAGTAATCATGTGTAGCAAACACACTGTTTCAAACCATACTGTTATTAAATAATCCTGTTGTAAGCCAGCAGGCTAGGTTTTAGCTCACCTTTATGGGCACAAGTCATAGATGATGAAGCAGGAGTTATGGAAAGACTGGATTTCTCTGAGATGAGGATTCATGGGCAACTGACGTGTATCCAGCCTCAAACAGTTAGGGGAAACCACAAGGAGGAAGGGTAGAGAAGGAGAAGGTAAGAAAATATGCCAATACAAGCAAAGTCTTGAGGACTGATCATGCAAGGCACTCTGGTGTGTTGGCCACACTTGAGTTGAGACCACTTGTGCTGACCTGAGGTCTGGATTGGGTACCTCTGAACCTTTCCATCATTGGCAGAAGATCTGCTGGAAGACATCTCCCAGTGCTCTCTGTAGCCATGAAAATCCTCAACAAGAAGAGAGGTAAGTGGATCCATGAGAGGCTGAAACATCAAGTGTCTAAAGGTGGGGAAGCAGACATCACACGGGTCAGCATTGGAGCAGCCCTCGCTGGCCTGTCAGTCTAAAGGCGAGGTGCTATTGGCTAGTCACTTGTTACCAAAGACACGGGTGGGAAGCACCATACTGAGCAGTGGGCAGTCATATACTTCCTCAAGGCAGACTTCACAAAAGAGTAACTCAGAATCCCTTTAGAGCATGGGAAGACTGAAGTCCAGCATATGCACACTGAATCCTAGATCTGTGGCTTACTAATTGTGCGATAGCACCACTCGAGGAATTCAGCCTGGCCAATCCTAAGAGTCATCTATAAGCTGAAGGCAACACTTAAATAAAGCAAATAAGGAATTACTCTGCATTTAGCAACACTTAAGAAATATGAGTTTACTTTCTGTTCTTATTTTCCCTTCCTTCTGAGAAATTGCACATTTGCTCCCAGCAATATCACATACAATCTCTCTGTGTGTGTATGTGTCTGTATGTCTATCTCTATGTGCATCTGTCTGTCTGTCTCTCTCTGTTTGTCTCTCTCTTTCTCTCTCATTATACAATTTTATCACTATGAGGAAGAGAAGGTTTTAAAGTCTTGATGTCAGCATTGTGTTCCATATTTTATGGCCCTTTATTGAGAAGAGAGAGGACTCATCCTCTAATATCATTTACAGCACACTGGGAGGATGGGCTCCAGTTTCACCTTCATGGACAAAATATGAAAAATAACCCAGGTGGCCACAGCAGAGAACACCCCAAATACACAGAAGGTGGCTGGGGATCTGAAGTGTGCTGACATATGTCACCCACTCATTCATTCTGCATGTATCTAGAACTTGTTTAGTGGTGAGCACTGAGGCACAAGGTTCCCAGAAAACGGGAACAGCTGAGTTGAGGAGCCCGCCCTGCAAATGCTTTCTCTCTTTTAGTTGCTCTAGGCAAGGTCACAGAAATGCAGGAATAGAAATGCTGCAGGTACCAGTAGCAAATGCATGCCGCCTCCTAATCTGCAACAGTTAATGCCACCCAGGACTTTGTTTGCATTTATGACAAGATGGGATACAGGAGAAGGATAAGGGAAATTCCAATTTGTAATAATGGAATATATCAGTTCTCAGTCCACTCAAGATTTCACCTTGCACCTTACTCGTCCATGGATTCCTGCAGAATCTGGACTTATCCTCAGAGCAAGTGAAGAAGAAAACATGTGGTTGAAAATTTGGGTTCTTCACTTAAATAAAATAACGTTGGGAATAAATACTACCATATTACTTACCTCTGTGTGTTTAGACAATCCATGGCTTTTCTCAATATCCATTTGCACATTAACATTGGGAGTAGAATTAGGGTTAATATAGATAAGCACCTAAAATATATAATAGCCAGCTCTAGGAAGGAGGGTATTATATCATTCCTTCTGTCATTACAGCCACTACTAGTACCTCCACCCCTGCAGTCATTGGCCTGCTTCCCATATCTGAGGATAGTTAATAATTGTGGATTGTCTCCTTTCCACTCCATATCTGCTCTTCCTGTAGATTCTTTAAGAGATGAGAGAGCAAGTCAGTAAGATGGGCTTTGACAGAGAGAAAGGGCCTACCAAGAAGAAGAGGAAGGGGAACAGATAGCATGGTAGAGAGGGCAGCAATGGAAATTAGAAGAGAGAAGGCTAAGCCCCTCACCACTGTCTTCCTACAAAATGTCATACTCTTCTGATAAACAAACACACTTCTTCCCTCTGTGACTCGAACTCCAACCAACTCCTATCCCTCTGCCCTCAGGAAGCCAGGTAGAAGGTACTGAATGGGTCACTCCAAAGGCTGCCCTCTCTGAAACAGCCAATATAACATTAATTTAGGAAACCAAACCAAAAAATACTTCACCTCAAAACAGTAGGTTTGACAAGATATGAAAGCATGTCTCCCTCTTTTAGTTTAGTTTTGTTTTTTTGAGAAAAAGGATCGCTATGTAGTTTAAGTCAACCTTGAGCTCACTATGTGGCCTAGGCTGGCCCCAAATTTGCAGAAGTCTTCTTACCTCAGCCTCCTAAGTGCTGGGGTTACCAACATATCCAGGAAGGAATTGCTATTTGAAGTGCAAATGGGCTTCACCAAATGCAATTAAGAAGGTAACCATACAAGTAATAATAAAAAATATATTCAACACTTAAATTTTCAAAACATTATTGCAGTGGAAGACATATTGCCATTAACTCCCCTCAAAATACTTCCCCTTGCTTTGAACACACTTTTCTTGTCATTCTTGCACTGTCTGAAGCAGTTCTAAAAGTTTTCTTTCAAAAGTATCTTCCTAAGATGCAATTAAAAAAATGACAGCAGAGGCTGAACACCAGCTAAAAAAGTAGGGAGGGCTCACAGAAGCCCTGTGGTGCGTCCTCCACTCTGTCCTCTGAATGTAGCACCATGCCATTTTCTGCTCTCCCTCAAAGTCAGAATGACCATGACAGACAGTCTGGGTCCACTGAGGACAGGAAGGAAGGCAACCGTGCCAGTAGATGTACAACTCCTCTTGCATTGCTTTAGGAAAAGACCAGATGACAGGATGACTGTGTTTAAAGTGAGGTGGGATATTTTGAGTGGGATTAATGGAACTGTGCCTTTTATTGAAATACCTTTTTAAAATTGACACACTGCTTTCTCACACCTGGTAGATGGATGCTTTAGCACCATAAAGATGTGCAACCATCTTTGCTGTCTGTCCATGGTGCAGTGCTCACCAGTAGACATCCTATGTCATAAACTCAGTGAGAATCTTTTGGTTTTTAAATACTAACTTATTTATTTACTAAACACAAGATCTTGCTATGCAGTTCAAACTCATAGCGATACTCCTATCTCAGCCTCCCCAGGTCTGGGACTACAGGTATACATCATCATGTCTGGTTCTGGGGCCAGCAGTACAAGAGATAAAACTTGATGTCTCAATTATTCTTCTCTCATCGCTGGGACAAATACCCAACACCCAAAATGAAGGAAGGAAAGGTTTATTTAGCTCATAGTTATTGGAGATTTCAGTCCTTATTTGGCCAGCTCCAAGGCAGACTGGCACATGGCAGAGAGCAGCAGTTCATGGCAGTGGAACAACAATTGCAACAAGGCAACAACAGTATCAGAGGCAAAAGAGAGAGTCTGTTTCTCTGTCTCTCTTACATTACATTTGGGCTCTGTACCTCAGACTATCTGCCTCAGGCCACACCCAAAATCCCAAAAGTACTAAGATCCATTTTCCCAGCAGTACTAAAACATATAATCCTAGTGGATCATGAGTTACTCTCAAACTCTGGAAGTCCCCACCTCATGACTGCATGAGGCTTTGGGGGGACAACTAGACATAAACCATAATACTAGGGTCCTTGTGCTTGCCAAGGCAGGTTCTTAGATCACCAAGCTATCTCCCAGCCCAGTGAGAGTCTTACGAGAGTTCATGCTCAATTCAGCTTGAATGACTTCAGGGATTCATGATCAGCAAAAAAAAGATACAAATCACTATCCATTTTACCATTCTGATAAGAACTCACAAGTTTTCTCGGGCTTGTGATTGAAACCCAGCCACTGTGCTGTGCTTGCGCAGGTGCTTTAGTCCTCTGAGCTATCAGGCCAACACTCAATTCACGATATTAGAAATCTTCATTTGTTGCCACTTGATTCCATCTTCCAGGCTCTGTGATGAGATGGAACATTACAATGTGAAGCATGTGGTGGAACAAAGCCATATACCTCATGATGGCTAGAAGGAAGGAAGAGAGAGAGGAAGAAAGGGGCTCAAAACAAAATATATTCTTCAAGAACATATCCTCAATGACTTATTTCCTCCATTTAGAACCAGCCTTCTAAAGTCCAATAACCCATTAAGTTATGACTCCATTAGAGGACAAATCCATTGATGTTAGAGATTTATGGTCAAATGAGCTTTCTACAGCCTTGCCTGTAAATACTGTTACTTAGGTATAAGTGTCCAACACCTGAAATTCTAGGAGACATTTCAGAACCAAGTGTAACTGAAAGGTTAGTCATAGATTTGAGAGTCACACTTACAAGGAACCCCCTATGAGCCTTACAATGCTAGACCATTTCACCTACATTAAGTAGATACAAACCCTGCATGCTGTCACTTTCTGATACTAACTTTGTCTGGAAGGACCATGAGCTGTATCTGATGCCGTGATGAGCAGCAATAACTCAACCTTGGAAAACTGTTAGCAGAAACTTCCAAAGAGGCCATCTGTGAGCGGTGAGCTGCTTTTGAGACTCCTCACCTGTGCTAAATGAAAGAATACTGGAGGCTGTTTGTCCATAACAAGTACAGTGCCCAGAGCAACTACTCAGAGGTGGGCCACAGTCAAAGCCAAGAAGTAGGACAGCTTTTCATGCTGCCTTTCTGTGGAGCTTTCTCTCTCCAATGGTCCTCTTTCTGCCTATATGGAGCCTTCTTCATCACCGTCTTAACCCTCTCCAGACTCGGACCCTGCTTTGGGGCTACTCGCCAAGCTTTCAGCAGGTGATGCTTGGAATACTGTTATGTCTTAGTATCGTCATCCCTTTTTATAGCTAAAGAAATAGCCTCAGCACTGGGCTACTAACCACAGTCATCTTTCAGCCTGAATGAAGTCGATCCACATAGTGATGCTCACCAGCAGAGCACACCAAGACTTTGGCTTTCCTTTCTCATATATTCTCCTCCCAGAGCTCCTATCTGTCCTTCCTATCACTCCATGAGATCCTGGTTTTGAGAAGCAGCAGAGAAAACATTGCACTATGAGGAGCATCTTCCTGGCTCTAGTCCCAGCTCAGCCTTCTCTAGCTGTGCGACCTTAGACAGAGTGCTGAGCTTTTCCAAGCCTCAGTTTCCCGACCTAAAAAAATGAGACTAGTAAAATGAGGCAGGAGATACTGCAACAATTAAACATAGTAATGCATGTAAAGTATTCAACCTAGTGGCACATAGTAAAGGCACAGTATGTCCCCATTATGCTTATTAATGCGTGATCAGAACTTAGTTTTGGAGAGCATCCTGTAGCCAGAACTCTCAATGCCTTTGTGAGAGGAGTGAGCACAGAGAAGATCCCCGGTGGGGTGGGCAGTGTACATGGCTGGGCCAAGCTGCCCTTAAGATCCAGTCTACTGACATCTCAGCCATCTCTGGTTGCCTTTCCTCTCACCAAGGTGCTGCTCATTAGTGCTTCCTCCGGAACCCAGGCAAAGAAGAAGAGGGAGGTGGGAATTGCATGTTAACTTGATTCTTTCCAGCAGAAAAGAAAGTCAAGGGCTCAGTGCAAATTGAGGGCCAATGAGCACCCCAAGATCAGCAGTGCTCTCCCACCTCCCTGCAGGCCTGGATACTTGAGCAGAGGTTGCATTGACCATTTGAGGTCATACACTTGATCCAGCCTAGGATCAAGAGACTCTTTAAGAGTCTCAAAGGAAACACATGGGATTTGAAGAGTTGCTCTTTTTCCTGTAGCTGCCTGTCTCCTTAGATAGACTCTGCATGTGTTGGCATAAAGCATGTCTCAGGATTCACACTCCTGGGTTCAGGCTTCGCTTCGGCACTTTTTCACATCTGCCTCCACATCCTTACCCCAAAAATGTGCAGTGTGATGCCCTTCACAAAAAAAATAGAAGTATTTTCATCATTATTTCCAATATTCCTACTGTTTAGCCAAAGCTAACATCTACTGTTATATGGCATCTAGTGCATAGCCAAAACTCAATAAAACTTACAGAATAATTGCTGAGTAGATGAAGGCATACAAATATGCTATCTGGTATTTTCATTCACAGTTGGATGGAGAAATACTTTTTCTTTTTCTAAGGGGTTTGAGATATATTATCATAGGAGACAGGCATAAAATCAGGAGAATATAAGGGAAGTGAAAAATCTCATCTTTCAAAGATTAGAAAAAACAAAGATAGGGCCAATAACCTAGCCCAGTGGCATAGAATCTACATGGAAAACTGCAAGGTCTTGGGCTCAACTCACCGTACTAAAACAAAGAAAACATGAAACTTTTTTATTTCTCTGTTGCCACACTTTATGCAAGCAGCTATAAGGAATTTTAAAAAATGTTTTTATATGTATGGGATCTGTAGGATCTCACTATGTAGGTTGGACTTGTAGCGATTCTCCTGTCTTCAGCCTCCCAAGCTCTGGGTTTACAGGTGTACTCCACAACACCCAGTCTCCATTGCCCTCTCAGTGTGCCCTGGAGGCAGGGCCAGCACTGCATGCCATGGATCAAACTCCAGCTACTGTGCTCTGCCTAAGCAGGTGCTTTAGTTCTCTGAGATATCTGGCTGGCCTGGAATTTTTGCCCAGGTTACCCGGCACTCTTTTTGTTGGAGCCTTCAGTGGCACAAACGACTAAAGGCCGGTCCCAAGTAAGGAGTAGGCTACATGCACTCATATGCCCTGCACACAAAAAATAACAAGAACAACAATAGAATATGAGTGCTAAGAAAAATCTAGCTGAAAGTATGACCTGGATGGAACTACTTCATAAACTTCAACCACACATGACCTATGCTAAAGAAAGGAGGACTTGATACATATCTTTTATTGTTGATTTTTACTTCTCCTAAGAAATATCAGGTGGTCACAAAGCAGTTAATA
>PVKN010015815.1:0-18258 GCA_004027915.1 Capromys pilorides
ATGGCGGCAGAACAACCAACTCAACCAACTCACCGGAGCAGAGAGTAACAGCTCTTTAAAAAGTCTCTTTGTGCTCAGTCACTCTGACGTGGGCCCGTTGTGCCCTAGGGTAGAACCAATCATACCCCAGGATGGGCCCTTGATCCCGCTCTAGGGAGGAGCCAATCATATCCTAGGCAGGCCCAGATCATGCTCCAGGAAGGAACCAATTATAACACATAATCCTATTGGATCATGACTCATGTCTCAAACTCTAGAAGTGCCCGCCCCATGATTGCATGAGGCTTTGGGGGGACAACTAGACATAAACCATAACACCACCCCTAACTTAATTTCTTCTGTGATGTATATCACAGATATATATTGTTATATTTCAACACAAGTGAAATAGACGATCAACCAAGAATCAGAACTGAGCTTAGAGAAAAGGGAAATTTGTCAGAATGCTGATGGATTTTGGTGTAGTTAGCCAGAGGAGTAAAAAAATGTTTCTGTGGCTCAAATAGGTTGAAACTCAAAGCAATGGCTTAACAAAGCACACTGGACATGCCATTTTGTGACCTTACATACGCTGTAGAAAAGTGCCATGAAACATGTGAGATACATACTGTGAAAAGCTAGATGGCAATTAGGGATCCCAAGCCCTGAACATTTCTGTCTTTGTCCCTCTGACGCTGGGTTAGAAGATGTGTGAAAGCAAAAGAATCCACATAAAATGGGACCAAGCTGTGCTCTTTCAAATTCTGTTATCATTGCTAGCAATGGGTCATGCATTTGGTTTTAACCAGTAAACCAATTATTGCCGCGAAATGGAGGCTCTGTCAGGCAGCACATTTTATACTGTATTCTATGTGTATGAGTGTGTGTGTGTGTGTGTGTGTGTGTGTAGAGATTTTACTGCAAAGACCTTTAAATATTGAAAAAACTGGTGCTAGCTAAACAAATCATAGATTATTTTGATGATTAGGCCCTCTTTCTTCAAGGGAAGAAGAGTGAGCAGAGCAAAGTAGCAGACAGAAATTTCCAGAACTGCAGACCAGGGCAAACCTCGATGTCCACACTGGCAGGAGAGCACCACAGGCAGGCTCACAGAGTCTGTCTGCTGGAGGGCACCACACACATGGAGGCTTCGGTGCAGTGTTCCAGAGGCTTTCTCTGCGGTGTCTCTACAGTGTGCATTATGCGGTGGTTTAAGCTCCATGACTCTAATGCTGTAGGCATGAGTAGCTGCGAGACTTTGAACTCAGTTATCCTTCTCCAGTTTTAAAGAAGTTCCTAGTAATATTTATTTTTAAATGGTAAAATACAACTCAGAGCAAAATAAAAATATCAACAAAGCATTGCAGAAACATCAACCTCGTGGTTACAAGTGTCTGCTCACTTTGGCCTTCAGCTATTGCTGCCCACTATTGAGTGTAACTTTGGCACACTTTCTGGGATTACGTAAAAGAAGCTAACTAGGCTTCCTTAACCTACCTATGGGCCTTTCCTGGGGTTTTTCAGAGGCTCTAACACAGAGACACTTCTCTTTAAGGCTTTCTTAGGTGTGCTTTGCTTAGACTTCAGTCATTTCATTATGACAATGTGGCTATTTACATCTTAAAGTGAAAAGAACATCATGATAGAATGGAAAGAGTATAGAATTTGAAGCAAATCCGCTTGAATTTGAAACCTGATTTTTATATCCAAATGATTGCAGTCTTGTTTCTGAGGTATTCAGAGACCCTACTTTGGTAAAGTTAGCACGAGAGCTTGTTTGATTGTTGAGCAATTAAATGGACTAAGATTGCGTAGCTCTAATACATAGAAAAGTTGAGGTCTTCCATAGCACCATCTCAGCACTTTTACAACTACTAACTACTGTCAGCTGAGTAACTATAGCAGCCCAGGGGTGGGCTTTCTAACAGTTTCCTTTGCATGAAAGTAAGAAAGCAAGAAAGAAAGAGAAAAAAAAAAGATAATGACTACCTCACCGGATTGAGAGGTAATGAAATGCTAAGACCTATAAAAGCTAGGAATACAACCTGCATTTAATAAAGTTAAGTGAAAATGTTTCCTTCTTGCCACAAATAGCAGGAAATCCTTCAACCACTTGTTATTCCCAGGCTGGTTGTTCACTCTGATCTTAAGATTGGATTAGATGCAGCAGGTCACCTTAAAAGAAATCTAAATTAGACCTGATGTCTGGATTCATGTCCAGAAAGAGATTCATGCACCATTTCAGGGCTTGGTAGGTCAGAATCTATCTCTGGCTCTGAAGGAAGCAAGAAATGCATGCAATGCATGAATACTCCCTGGAGCAGAGCTTGCTTCGAGAACCCTCCATGGCCAATGCCAAAAACAAGGAGCACAGACCAGGATTTAGTCCCCCTTCAGCTACAGGCCTCTCCCTGGGCCATCTGCTTAGTTGAGAGTGGGCTCTTTCCTCCTGTTGCTGTTTTCGAGCCTCATAGACCATCTTCTATAGACAGAGATAGGAAAGCAGGCCACCTTTCCCTGCACACTGAGACCTTACAGGGCCCCCCAAGGACAATTGTCACAAGACAAAAATACAGATGACCTCAGTAACTTGAAATTGCCCCTGCACTGTTTGTGACCACTGAAGACACAGCCTCAAGAAATACTTTGCCTTCCTCCCACATGTAGACCATTCTTTCACCCCTCCCTTTTGTCCCCATGACCTAAGGTCTCCCTTCCAAGGGTTAAAAAGGGTACCTTCCAATACCCCATGCAGAGGTGACTCGTGTGTCCCTTAGAGCTCTGCTCCAGGGAATATTCATGCTCTGCGTAGTGAGTGCCACAGGGGTGACACATTTCTTGCTTCCTCCACAGCCAGAGATCGATTCTGATCTACCAAGCCCGGAAACAGTGCATGAATCTTTTCCTGGACATGAATCCAGACATCAGGTCTAATTTAGATTTCATTTAAGGTGACCTGCTGCATCTAATCCAATCTTAAGATCAGAGCAAAAGTGGAGGAGTGACTCCAACCAGCAGGGCTGGGATCTTCCCAATTTTCATGTTGTGGTTGCCTCGGCAATGGCCCAGGAAATTATTTGGTAAAGGACACTGCCAGGAGTACAACTCATTTTTAGAAACTAGCATGCTTAACCTTGGAGCAAGGCAAAGTTGATTGATTTTTTGAAACGTATTTGGTACAAGGTCTCACTATACAGCTTGGACTCATAGTGATCCTCCTGTTTTCAGCCTCCCCAGTGCTGAAATTACAGGCATGTGCCACCATGCCTAGTCTCAGTGGCTGGCTCAGCATGCCTGAGGGGCAGGACTGGTGCTGCATGTTGTGCTGGGAATTGAACCCCTGTCCCTGTGCTTGCCTAAGCAGATTCTTAGTCCACTGAGCTATCTTTCTAGGCAGCAAAGTATATTTATAAAGTGACAGCTCTCTCATTATTGTCTTACCAGGCCTGAGATAATTGAACTAAATGAATCATTTTTTGCTGCCATAGAATTTTATTTGGTCAGGATATGCTATCTTCCTTTTATGACCCAAAAGCTAAAATTGTGATGAACATGATAACCACTTCTGATTCAGAGGCCTCACCGTCTTTTGCTTCACCCAATGTAATTTAACTCTGTGGGGTCAGAAAGCAAGACTCTGGAGCCCAACTGTGAGGAACAAGCTGAAGCCCAAGGAGGACAGGTTTTCAGATGACTGAGGATCTCATAGGCCACCCTAGTTCTCTGGTACTGGCTTAGGGACAGACTCCACCTGCTTATAGAGAAAAGCCTGGCAAGCTTCACAAGGCCGTAGTCCAGCACTGGCCATGAGAATGAGGAGCTAAAATGAATCCATGTCTTCAAACTGTTACACATCCTTTGAAGCAGTGTGGCTTCTCCAGCCACATTTTAATTTTATCCTTTTCTCAGGGTCGCACCAGATTAGAGAAAGTTCATGCGGCCTCCTTAGCGACCCCATTGCTCCAGGCCATTGTGGCCACCTGACAGCCCAAAAGTTCTTGGCCTCAATGTCTCCCAAGACAGGAGGATCTTTAGGTTAACTGGAGATCCCCATTCTATTGCTTTTCCTCCCCAAACATCCCATTTCTGGGGTCTTACTCTTCCTGGGGCCTTCCACCTCTCCAGAGCAAAACCAAGAAGAAACATTTCCCTGGGACCTTTGGGCCATTCTCTTCTCCTAGAACAAAGGCAGCATTTTCTCATTAAAAAGCACTGGAGTGGGCTGGGGAAATAGCTGCATGGCACAAGTGCTTGCCTGGCAAGTGCAAATTCGTGAGTTCAAACCCCAGTCCCATAAATAAATAAATAAATAAATAATAACTAAATAAAAAGCACTGGAAAGCCCACCACAACTGGTCTCACAGAGGTGTCACTCTCCCATCTTTGAACTCCACCTGCCTTGGGAGCAAATTTTTAGGAAACCAAAGCCAGGAAGCCTGGAAGCATAAATGGGCTTCTGCCATCCCATAGCCACAGGCACAGAGGCACATAGGAAAAGCAGAAAAATAGAGAAAGGGGAAAAGAATACAATTCACTTCCAAACCTATTGTTACTGCCTACAGCAGTAATCCACCTGAAGGTTTAGTCTTGTCTTCAAAAAATAGAATGAGCTAGCTATAGAGTAGAAAAGGGTCTCAGTTCTCCCTTTTTCTGCAAGATAGTGGCAGAGGTTACATTTTCATTTTCAAGATACTGCTTTAGGTCTGAGGAGATAGCTCAGCAGTATAAGCACCTGCCTGGCAAGGGCAAGGTCCTAAGTTTGATCCCCAGTACTGTAGGAAAAAAAAAAAAAAAGGATACTGCTTCATCCTTTGAGATTGTGCTGAGAATCATTTTCATTTGCTGGACAATGTAAATCAGTTTTTCATTTTCTTTTTCTCACCAACAATTTGCAGATTAGTAAATCACTAATGTCTAAGAACCCTTTTCTAAGAGAGCTAAAATTCTATCATCGAATTGCTTTTGTGCTCCAGTGACTTCAGGTGGTCCCTCACAGGCCAGTTTCGAATTGCTTTATATCATGCAATGTAATAAAGCAGTCTGTAAAAACTCACGTTGGTAAAACATTCATTTGGCAAGTGGTTTTGTAAAAGTTGTAAAGCCTGACATGTGGATAAGCTGAGGGATTTCTTAAGTGTCAAGATGTCCTTGAATTTAATATATACGCACATGTTGTATATGTACATATATTTATCTACATATGTATATGAGATATAAATGTATGTATTTTATGTACATTAGTAAATCTATATGTACATTTATATAAATGTGTGTATGAGATATAAATATATATGTCTTCTTTTTTTTTTCAAAGTTTTTCAAAGAGGATTGTTTTATATTACAATTCAGTTCATAGGCTAGGCTGGTGTGGCAAATTTACATAGCAAATGAGAAACAGCTCATGACCTGGATGTGGGAAACAGATAAACAAAGGAAGGAGATAGAGCTTTCTAGGCTGTGTCCCCAGTATGTCACCAGTGTGAATATTGGCTTATGGGTACTTTTTCAAAAGCATACTTATATAATTTTTTCACATATTTTGGGAGAGTTGCACAGGACTCACAGGTCACAAACATTACCACAGAGGTGGACTGGGCTATGAGGCAGGACCTGTGGGACAGGTTCAAAGGCCTGGAGTAGCTACACTAATAGTGTGGTTAGGCTAAGTGTAGCTTTCTGTGGGCTTCAAAAAAAAAGAAAGAAAAAGTATAAACAAGAACTTGGAGATTTCTTCCTAGCTAAATAATCTGTTTATTTTAAAAGGTTGCTTGTCTTTGACCCACCTTCTATGTTCTCAGGGCTTTTGGTTTGTAAACATCAGCTTTTTAGATCTAACCAGTTAATCTGGTAAGGATGACCCTAATGTAGTATACTCGGGCAATGGAAAAGATGTGCTATAACGTAATGTAACTGCTTTCCTAGTTAAAATGTTATTCAACTAAGTATTTTAGAAAGCCCTATACATAGTAAGATTGTTAGAGGGAAGGGGTCTTCCCGCAAAAGCAAAACTGTCCAGATAATAGACTCCATCTTTGAACAGTGTGATACCGGTTTCTGCCTTTGCGCACTGGGTTTTGCAGGTTCCACTCAGCTTGTGACCACAATTATGTTTACTCCGAAGAGTCTGTGTATATGAGTCCTGGGGGATTAGAAACCAGCAGAGGGGTGGGGGATGTGGTCAGAACACTCAAGGAACGGCAGCCACAGGAGAAGCAGTTCGTGCAGCAGTTTGGAGCTCCGTAATACGCTCCGAATACCCAGGAAGCGTTCATTGTGCATGGAAAGCACGTGGAACTGCAGGCAGAAATAACCAGACTTCTCCCAGTTCTCCACCACCAGGCTTCACCTGGTCTCCTCTTCTGTAAAAGAATACTTTCATACTTATTCTTTTTACAGGAGTGGTAGATAAGGGGTGTTAGACTTTTATGATTAAGAAGATGCTGTTTGATGACCATTAGAGTAGTTGGTGCAAAAGCAGATGGAAATACATGTCTGAATTATGCCTAAAATGATAACCACAAATCTAATTTTCAAGGATTTTTGAAAAAATGATGTCTTCTGCCTTCTGTCAGAAAAAGTGAGTTTATATGTCTGTTTAAATTGTAGTTTACCTGTTCTAACAGGGTAACCTGAATAAAAAATGTGAAATATTTGAGAATGCCCAAAATTATCCTCCTGAAGCTGGACTCTTCTGCTTGCATTCCAGATGCTCATTCTTGCATACTGTACACAACTTAAAGTGAGCTGAGAGATGTTTAGTTAGTAGAGCCTTCCATCAAAAAAATCCCAGAAGCAAACTGTACCACCCACTGAAGGGTTGTTCTTGGCAACACAACTGAGGTGTGATACATCCCCACATGGTAACATGGCTTGTCGTGTCGTAAGTGGCAGTAATGCTAGGGGATATTTTTGTTCTTTGAGTTATATTATTACCTCCCTGAATGAGACATATCTCAGTTTTGAATCACAACTGTGGGAAATGTCCACACCCACCTCACCCGGTGTATGCAAATTCCACTTCTCTCAAGACTCCAGCTATGAGAGAACTGAACTGTCAAGTTAGGAAAGCAGCTCAGCTGAAATGTTTGCTTTTCTGTGCCGGGGCACTTGAACAGTCCCCGTGACACATTTGACAAGGTGGAGCAAGAAATTTAACCCCTCAAGATGGATCCTTGTTTCCGGGGGACTGAGTTTTGGAGCAAACTAATGGTAAGTTGAATGAAGTGTTTAAATATCAAGGACATCCTGCTGGGAATTTTTCTCGTGGCTTTTTATAAAATCAAGATGAAAGAGGAATTTCTAATCAAAGCATTGTGGTCTTGCTCATTAGCTGTAAGTGAAACATGCCTTCTGGATACCAAAGTGTGTTAGCGATAAATGGCTTGAATGAACTGTTTAGGTGTAAGTTTGGTCTAATTTTATTGATGAACACTATGAAGAGCTTGCTGGCATGCACAGCATCCTGACCTTATGAATCGTTTGCTTGATGAGGAGAAATTCTAAAATCAAGCTAAAGCCTATGGTTCAAAAAGGAAAAATTCTTATAACTCTGTGCTGGACTGTTGCTTTTGGTCATGAACTATTTCTGTTTTAAGATTTCATCTATACACGTGTGTATGGCTATATACATGTGTGTGTGTGTACTGTGATCAAGAGGAGCATGCTGAAGGAGTCTGCTAGTACCTAAGACTGACTTTCATGGTTTTTTAACTAACACCTTCAGATCTGCCGCTTTCCTTTTGTCTCTAAGAGCTTCTGTTCGCTTCAGATGAAGTGATACAACCCCGAGGGCACCCTGGGCCAGCACAGATTCCCAGGCTGATGGTCTCGTTTTACAACTGAGCACAGTGAACTTCCCCTACCCAAACAATCTGGGGCTGAGCCTCAAGGTCACAGATTCACCTTTCCTTCAGACCAGTGCTCATCCAGTGGTTTCATTTCCCTGTCTCATAGTAAAAGTTTTCCTTTTGTCTTCTCCTTTCTCATACAGATTTAAACCACACTGGAAATAGAAAATTCTATTGATACATAGGTGATTTTTAGACAAGTATGATAGGCTATGCTTTGGTGGTGACAATGTGATCCATCTGTCCTTTGGCCAGCAGTTTGACTTGGACCACTTTCTTTTATGACATGAAAGTGACTCTTAACAACAAATTAAAAAACATTATTCTAGAGCAGTCACTTCTGTTCACAAAAAGATTGTCACTACCTCTGGCATCTTAGGCTTTAATACTTCATGAAAACTGGTAAGCCAGATTGTACTATAACGCCAGAGAAAGGGGAGGGTAAAAAAATAAGGTACTGTTTCTAGACAAAGGTTAAAAGGTACAATTTTCCAATGAATATTCTAACTTTTACATATATGTCTTTGTTTATCCAGTTCATATTCTCATTTACTTAGGAGATATCAGAAGGTTGTATTCTGGAAATTCAGCCACTTCTAGGTTCCTGCAATACATGTATTTTTTAAAATTTTTAAAATCTCTCTCTCTCTCTCTCTCTCTCTCTCTCTCTTTCTCTATCTCCCTGCCTCCCTCCCTCCCTCTCTCTCTTTGAAACACAAGGCTGCTTTACCACTGAACTTTATCTTCAGCTCTTTTTTATTTTTTATTTTCAGATAGGGTCATTGAGTTTATCACACTACATTAGGCTTGCAATCTTCTTGCCTCAGACTTCCTCATTTTTATTAAAAGTTCATTTTGACAAGATATAAAAACTAAAAATAGTTTATTCTACACAAAATAGTTTATTCTGCACACTTCCACAAAAAAGGATTCTCCATGTCCCCATGTCTGGCAAGGCACTGGGAGAGTGTGCCCAGCTCCAAGATCCAAAAGCAACCCAAGCAGAGGCTGTGGCTTGGGAAACTCACAAAGAGCTAGGAGAGGTCACTGGTCCTTACCACTCTGCCTAAGTCCCCACCCTCATCCAAGAAGAATCCAAGATGATATAGTGTAGTAAAAGAACTACAGGTATAAGAATGATAAGGTAAACATCTCTCATCCAAACTAGGACTAACCTGTTTTATTAAACCTTGGTATGCAAGCTGCCATTTTGAAAATGCTCTCCTCCTTTACAACCCCACCTCTGCTTCTGGCTCCACCTCTGCCATTATACACTGTTCACTGGCAGGTGGTGGTGACTTCCCAAGAACAAGCCCGATCAGCAGCCCCAGAGACTGCCTGAGGGAGCTGGCACCAGCTCAGCAGCCTCTCCCAGCTCCTCCCAGGCTGGGTGATGGCCGAGCACCTGCCAACTCACATACCCAGGGACGGGCTGGCCCAAGGCAGGTGCGACTGGAATGTATTATGCAGGCGACTGTCTGCTCAGATCCAGGGGAATGGGTGTCAGAGATCCTGGGCTGTTTTCACTGTGGCTTCCTATTGTAACTAACGCGCCTAAGCTCTCTCGGTCAGCAGGTTGTTATCTTCACAGGAAAGACGGTGAGACATAGAGATTTAATAACAGGCCCTCATGCTGTGTTAGCAAGCAGGTTGAGAGTGAGAAATAGGAGCCTCTGCCACAGGAGGTTGATGACTTGATTTGAGCTGTCCGACACTATCTCCCAGTCATCCAGAACAGTTTCTCCAGTGAGAACTTCTTAGCTGCTTTTTATTCTTAATGTGCCTGATCTTTTGAGCATCTTTACTCTTGTAGAATATTTGTGTCACTTATCAATTCATTTCCGTGAGAGACATACCACAGTAAGGATAATAGTGGTACCTGGGAATTCAGTTCAGGAGCTGGGCTCCAAGAGCAGCTTCCTATTGCCAAGGGCAGCTAGGAGAGCAGGCCTCCACCCTGAGCTCTTCAGCTCAGCACAGTTTCAACCTCCATAGGCTGCACAGGAGGGTGGAGGCAGCAGGGACAAGGGACGCCTAATAACTGGCTGTGTAGTCCTGTTTGATCATCTCCACTCATGATGCTCAAGACATCTTTCTTTTTTCAAATCTGAAGTCCTCATTTGCTCTTCCTTCTCTGCAAACAAGCTCATGGGAAGGCCTTCCCCACGGAAGCCCGGGCTAAATGCATAGGGACCCCAACTTCTATACTAAACCTGTTCTTTATGCAGAGAACTCAAAGAAAAGAGGCTTTGCCTTACTCATCGAAGTCAAAATATGATTGATCAGCAAGAGATTTATGCATGAAACCATTAGAGAACAAAGTCACAATGACTGAAGGGATACTATAGAGAATAAGAGGAGCAGGAACTCCAAGGTCACATAAGTCAGAGATGCAGGAAGTGTCAGAAAGGTGGCGAAAGATGAATAGGATCTCAGATGAGGGGGCTGGGTGACCGGGAAGCAGGGAATGTTAAGGCAGAAACACCTCCAATGGTGGGACACTGAGTGACCTAACAGGAAATGTGTTTGAAGAACATAGAAGGATAAATTTTAGAAGATTGTGGAGAAGCTTGAAGACAAAGAATAAAAGTTGAAACCCAGAAGGTAATAGAAACATGGAAGGTGCCGGCAGAAAGGCATGGTGTGATGAAAGCAATAGTTAAGGGAAATGAGTCTGGCAGAATAGATTGAGTTCTAAAGACTCTGGAGCCCAATCTGAAATCTGTTGGTACAGGACCTACACATGAGCTGGCATAGCCCCAGGCCAAGGTGATGCAAGTGGAATGGGAAAAAAAATATGTTTCTGAGGAGAAATATAAAACAGGAGTTGGTTGATGGGATTCTGTAGGGTACAAACCACATAAGTTGGAAAACTGTGTGCTTCTTGTATGGATAATCAGTTTATCATTGCTCAGGATAACATAAAGTCTAATTGCTTTCCTCTGATGATTCGTATCACCAGCACACTATATTCATACCTATTTGCTTATTTTGTTTATTCCTTGAGTTCACCAAGCCTTTTCTAGAAAATTCTATATGCACCAGTGCCCATTTTGAGTATTTAGGACACAATTTTTCTTCTACAAAACACTTCACCCATCTTGGTTTTTTTCCCTTCAAAGCTCTTCCTCTTTTCCAGCTGGATTCATGGTACCACTGGTCAGTTTCCTAAGCTCTGCTTCCCAGCTACTGTTTGTTGAACAGGAGTCGTCCTCACTATTTCAGCTTGGTTCCAGTTAGTTTGTGCCTCTGGTTTCTCCAATTTTCTGCACATCAACTAGTATTTGGTCCTTGTCAACAGTTCTGACTGAGATCTAGAATGTGCCCCAGAAGTTCATGTTCAGAGATGGGGCCTTTGGAAGGTGGTGGGATCCTGGAGTTCTGTACTCAGTGTGGATTAACCGATTGGTGAACTCCTAGACAAATGTACCATTGGGAGGTGAGGCCTGCTTAGAAGAGTGGTGTTGCTGGGCTTGTGACCTTGGAGGAGGAGGAAGCTTCCTCTCTCCCCAGCTTTCCCTTTTCTCGCTGCATTCTGATGTCCATGAGCTGGGCAGCTTTCTTCCTCCATCCGCGTTCTTTCACTGTAATGTCCTTGCCTTTGGAGCCTTCAACATCAGGTACAAAACCTAAGACTTCAGGGAGGGTTTATGAGTTTGAACTGACAGGTCTCATACAGATTTCAGGAGAAATGTTCAGTCATGGAAGGTGACAATGGCAAAGGACTATACTATGCTCCATTTGACTTGCATAATGTCTCTGTTGTTGTTGTTGTTTTATGTACATTTTTAGCCACATGTAAAATCCAGAAGATTTTACATAACAATCCAGAGGTTATCGGAAAATAACCTCAAAAAGAAAAGTGACAATAATCAACTGAGGTTGGAGTCAGCTGTCCCCTGTAGGGGTGGCAAGAATTTCCTCCTCACCCAGCTCTGAGTACCTGTCAAAGCCTGTGAACAGCCTCACTTGTGACCCCTGATCTAACCAATCTCCCATTTTACAGAAAGGAAACTTAGGCAAAGTGATGTTAAATAACTTCTCCACTGTTACTCAAGGAATCAGTAGTAGCACAGATATTATAACTGAACGCTGCTAGGCATTCTTGATCCCTTTCTTTCTCTTTTTGGGGCACTGCAATTGTTTGCTGAATGTAGACTCAGAAAAGTTTGGAGGTGTAGGAAGAAGATGAAAGCCAGTGTGCATGAAGGTACAGAATGGTTAAAAAGAAATATTGAGCAAGACATCGGAGAGCAGACATACGGGGAAATGTACAATAATAGTGCATTTGTGCCCTTGGTGAGGCTTTAGACTGTGTTATTGTATTTGCTGCTTACAATGATGAGAAGGAACATGGTCCTTAACTAAGATTTTTCCCTGTGATTTGTAGAGATGGATACATGGATTTGGAAATATAGCCATGTTGCAATAGTAGGTATTTGTGTTAAAAACATCCCAAATTTCTAGACATTTGTGGATTTGTTCTCCCTTTTCTACTCTTCAATTCATTTTTTTATTACTCTTGCTTAAACTGTTGGCTCAGTCTCTGTCCTGAATATGTTCAAGTGACTTTGGGTCTTGGCTAGAAGTTCGACGTGGCGCTGTGATCCCCACCTCCTCCTAGGGCCAGCGGGAGGGAGCCGCCATCATCCACTTGTCATTATTGATGTGACCTCTGCTGCGCTTCTGTCCGATGTGATTCTGGATCCAATTCAGAAATCACCTGCTGAAATCCTTGTGAGAAAGCCACGCGCGTGCCAAGGCCGGATGATTGGTGTCGCTCTTGAACAACATGAAGGGCAGCCTCTTGGCTCTCCTATAGAAGCCATTTTAATCAAAGTCAGACTTCCTCACAAAGTGAGTCTTAACTCAGGCTTGTGCAGTCTCGTATCTCTGTTTTCTGGGTAGCAGTAGTCAAAATAGACTTTTATCTAAAATGCAAGCAGCATGGAGAATTTTCAAGGCTTTAAGGAAGTAGAAGACAGACATGAAAGAAAAATCTCTTTGTCTTTAGAATATAAAACAACTTTAAAATTAGTCAGCCTCTTATCTCACCACCCTATCGTTTTTCTTCTCAAAGCATTTATACCCCTGTGACTGCTTCTTTTCTCAGGGGGAGCTTGTCTTCTTCCTCCTGAAACCCTTGAAGATTTTGGTTTATGTAACAAGAGGTTGGTGAGATTGTTTGCGGATATTTCATCCCTACTATTTAGGCTATTGTTTTTTTGGTTTTTTGTCTGTTTGTTTGTTTATATTGGGGGGGCAAGGCTGTGGATTAAATCCAGGGCCTTTTCACTGAGCTACATTGCCAAATATTTTGTTGTTCTTGCTGTTTTGTTTTTTGTTTGTTTGTTTGTCTTTTTGAGGCAAGGTCTCACTATGCAGTTCAGGCTGGCCTTGAGCTCACTTTTGTAGCCCAAGCTGGTCTTGAACTCACACCGATCCTCTTGCCTCAGCCTCCCAAGTGCTGGGATTACAGGCATGTGCCACCATGCCTGGCAGGTCATTTTTTATTTATTTGTTTGTTTGTTTATTTGTTTATTTTGAGGCAGTCTTTTTTTTTTTAATGTGTTTGTTACAGAGTCTGTTATGGTCTGTGTGTACATGCCGCCCCAAAGACTCAAATAAGTCATGGACCAGATGGGGCTGGAGGAGCAGCTAGTGACTTGAGGGGCAGGACCAGAGGACCAGGGCAGGGCTCAAGAGGCAGGGCCAGGGAGACGCAAACCATTAAACAGCCAGTGTACACTGGCCCCCAGGCTGTTAGTCTCTCAGAGGTGTGGAGAGGGTTATTCTGGACAGGGCAGTGCCCCAGCAGGACTTGCTGAGTGACTGAGGCTATTTTAAGCTATGAAACCTTCAGTAACTGTGAGCTAAATAAACCTTTCCTTCCCTCATTTTGAGTGTCGGGTATTTGTCCCAGTAATGAGAGAAGAGTAACTAACACAGGGGCTAACTATGCAGCTCAGGCTTGTAGTGATCCTCCTGTTTTCAGTCTCCCCAATGCTGGGACTACAGGCATGCTTCACCATAGGTAGACTGAGGCAGAGTCTTGCTCAACTGCCCAGACTGGGCTGGATCTCCCAATCTTCCCACAGGAGCCTCTTCAGTGCTGGGGTTACAGGCGTGTACCATCATATCCAGGTTGCCATTATTTTTAATATAGGTTCTTTATGTCCAATTACTGTGTAAATATATGAGTTGCAAATGAGAGATAAAAATACTGTAGGGATGCTTGATACTGAAATTTGACAGTAGAAGATGTTCATACATAGTTTATTTGGCCTTAGAATCCATTAACATAATAGCATTCATAATGACATAATAATAGTAACTAACATGTATGACAAGTTTAGTAAATTCTAGTAACAGATAGTTTGTAAATATTATCTAACTTAACCTTACAATGCCTCTATAGTTCTCCACTGGAGTCAGTAACATATGTAGATGAAGGCTTAGTTATGGGGTGAGCAGAGACAGCAAAGAACAGATCCTGGAAATGCACCAGCACAAGAAGGTTCAGGGATGGGGGCTGAGTAGGGATAGCAAACTGGGGCCCCAGGAGTAAGTGCAACGTGCACTCATGCTCCACTGGGGGTGGACCAGGGCTGTTTGAATATTCTGTCTGGCATAGTATTGAAGGCTTTTATCCCCTAGCTCCCCAATCCCTATTCTCTCTTCATCCAGCTGGTCTACCCGTTTCTACTTACTAGCCTGGTTATGGGTGGTCCTGGAGTTAAAGTCCTCCGACATGAACAACAGCCAAGCAACAGGTGATGATGGTTAGATTTTAGTTGTTTAATATAGGGACTTATTGTGTTGCCCAGACTGATCTTGACCAGTTGAACTCAAAGGATCTTCCTGGGGGCCAGTGAGATGGCTCTGTGGTCTAAAGCGCCTGTTAGGCAAGCTTAGGCAACCACACAGACCACAGTTTGATCCCCAGCACTACATGCTGCACCAGCCCCACCTCTAGGTCAGGCTGAGCTGGCCATAATAATAAAAAATTAAAAATAAATAAAAGGATCTTCCTGGTTCTGCTCTCCAGGTGCTGGGACTATAAGTCGACCATTGAATTTTTTTTTTTTTTTAATAACATGCAATGCTAAACTCTAAAGAATGAAAGAAGAATCACCAGGTAAACTGATCCCACTTTGTTCACTTGCAGGAAGTAAATATGCACTTGTACACTGAGAGATAAAAATCACATACATACACAAACACACACACACACACACACACACACACACACATCTTAGGGCCAGCAAGGTAGTTCAGCAGATTAAGTGCCTGCTTAGGCAAGCAAAGTGACTGAATTCAATCTCCCTTACCACATACAGCATCAGCCTTACCCACCAAGGTGCACGTCCGTAACCCCTACTGGGAAGACTGAAAATAGGAGGATCACTACAAGTCCAAACTGCATAGTGAGAACCTGTACTAAATACATTTTTTAAAAAATTTAATGTTCTACATGGAAGTTGATTCTAACATTGTTAGTTCATATAGCATTTTTTTTCCTACAGAGAATAAATAGCAATAATAATAATAAAAAACATTACAAGATTTACAGAATTTTAATAAACAGTATTAGGAATTCAACAATGGTTGTTATGTTGTATAATGTTGTCTTCAAATTAGTTGTCCAGATTATCAGATATAAGTAAGTAAAATTGGTCCAAAAAAGTTATAAAAAAATGAAAAAGGAGAAAAACAATAAGCATTAACTGCTCTTTTCAATAGACCAGTAAAGTGCTTGCTCTGGCAGCACATATGCTAAAATTGAAATCCATAGACCAGTAGAAATCAGCAAAACAATTATCCAAGCTATCCTGTACATATATATAAATATTTCTTTTTCCTTTCTTTCTTTCATCCTTTCCCTCATTCCAATTGTTCCTTCCCTTTGAATAGATTCTTTCCCTTTCACAGTATCTAGTGTACCTTTCAGATTTTATTTACTCCTTCAGGTTCTTACAGTAGCAAAAAAAAATAGAAAGCTTGCCCACTGGGTCTGACTCATTTCAGTTCTGAGTATGGTCCCTAGTTGCATCATTTTCCTGAGTGCCTTTCTGTGTAGAGCACAGCTCTGGCTCCCTGTTAGTGAAGCTGACCCCTGGTGGCCCTGGCACCAAAATGACAA
Source organism: Capromys pilorides (assembly GCA_004027915.1). Lineage (NCBI taxonomy): Eukaryota > Metazoa > Chordata > Mammalia > Rodentia > Capromyidae > Capromys > Capromys pilorides. The sequence goes on from PVKN010015815.1 coordinate 15,970, forward strand.
GAGGAGCAAGGCTGAGCTCTCCCTTTCACACCTTCACACGTGGTCCTGAGTTTGCCCTTCCTGAGCCTCAATGGCTGTCTTTCCTGCAGGAAGATAAGTGGGCTCCCAGAAGTTTGGGGAGCCAGACAAGAGGCCAAGGCCTGGCAGCAAGTGAGAGAGAGAAGAGCTCTGTGCCAAGTCCAAAATAACAGACACCACCAGCAGAATATTATCAGGAAGAGAAGAAGCTAAATATCAGAATTTCTAGAAAAATCACATTAGCAGTATAAAATAACAAGATCAAACTAAGAAATGAGATGTGGTTGTGATATTGATGATAAAAAACACTTTGCCCTAGAGACATTGAAAATAAAACTTGAGAAAAAATGAGAGGTGAATGTTAAAGAATGCTTAGCTAATGTGTCTAAATGGCCTGATTAAGTCTTTTCCACTTTGCCTTCTAGTTTTGGCTGCAGGGCATTTGGCAGGATGATTCCCAGGCAGGCGCATGGTTCTCTCCATTGTGAGTGTTCTGGAGTGGAAAAGGCAATCCAGACAGCAGAGCTAGGAACAGCTTCTTTGAAGCACCCTTCTCTGCGTTCTCTTTACTTTCCCTTCATCTTCTGCCTGCCCATTTCCTCTTTCTATTCTATCACATTAAATGTGGCTGCCATCAAAGAAAGAAAGAAAAACTTGAGGAGGGCTATGGTACAGGTCCTTTCCAATAATAACCTGGCAAGCAAATTTTGCCCATACAGAGTGGGTCATTTTTTTATAACTGAGATCAGGGGCTGTATTCCTCCCAGGAGAAAAAACACTTCTATTGACGTGTTTATGTTTTGGAATAATAATATTTGTCCATGTGAAAATATGTGTGATTCATTGCTGCCACACCATATGGCTTATTGCTATTCATAATCCAAACAGTAGCAGCTGCTGCAGAATGTGGGAATGAATTTTCTTGAAGTAAAAATGGGCTAACTATTGCATGCCACATGTAGTTTGTAAATATCTCTAATTCCTCACCAGAAACTTACTTATTTGCTTCTTCCATTCATTCTTCATTCATTCTTCATTAATTTCTCCAAAGTCTTCTCATTTTTCTATCCACTTTCATTCTATCCAATAAACCCTGACCCAACCCTACCCTCAGTCCAGAGGTAATCATTCTACCTTGGGAACACAAGCATGAATCAGCCAAAGCAGTTGGCAGGTGAAGGCCTTAGTTTGGGCTTTGTTGCCTGGTGACAGCTGCCACAAGAATAGCAGTGTGTTTTTGCCCTGGCTCTGTGGTACGGCTTTCTCTACTGTTTAACCACATTGTGTGTCTGTGGTTTATCAGACATGGGAGAGCACTGAAGCAGCTAACGATTCCCACCGCCACCCCCAAGTCCACAGGCCCACTTGCAAGACTGATGTCATGGAAAATGTAAGGTAATGCTTTCTAAGACCAGTCGAATGTGGTTTGCAAAAGCCCTGGAGGCATAAGAAGGAAGTGATTTGTGGAATAATGGCTGGATGCTACTGTAGAAACAGCCGCAATCAACAGTACCAAATACACCAGTGTCCCAAGGGAGAAGTATCTAAACGATTTGTTTACAGCCCTACCTAGTCATTCTGAGTTTCCCAAAAGGTTGGAGGCTTTAGAAAAACAGTACACTCTAGCTCAAGTACCTACATTATAGAGTAATACTATCACAAAGCTTCTCTTCTGGAGGGTTAAGAATGTAAGTTTACAGACCAAAAATTAGTGAGAAAGAAGGGCTACAAGGATAGCCAATATTTTGGCTCTAGCCCTTCAAGGTCAGTGAGGACTCAGGACATAAGAGAACCTGTGCTATAACATCCTATAACTCAGTGGTTTCTCAAATTTTCTGTTCAAGGAGATTATGGGACCACAGAGGAAAGGGATTGAAGATGTATAGTGTGCCTAAGGGAGTCACCTAGAGAGAAAACATTCTCTTGGGCTTTCACAGAGAGCAAACTGGTCAAGCAATGGTCATGACTCATCCAGACGGCTAACACTGACCACAGTTCTACAAAGCACTGTACATGGTTTCAAAGTAAATCCTGAGGGAATTTGACTGACCTTGGGAGATACAAAAGTTCCATGTTTTGTTATGCAGGTCTTGCTTTAACTTGCCCTTAACCAACCAGCAGAAAAGTTTATCCACAAGGCATAAAACATAAAGCTATATTAGTATGCTGAGCTGTAAAAGACGTAAATCAATAGCTTCTGACATTGCCAGTTCTGCCGATAATTCATTGTGACATGGAATACTGAACTATGTATACAACTACTTTCTCTTA